>CAJNOP010001078.1:16033-50108 GCA_905250075.1 Rotaria sp. Silwood1
AAGGCTGTAAGGTCTCTCTCTATATATAATGCGAACTGGCTGATTATCTATTACTCAATCAAAGCTAAAGGACACATGCGAATCTTTACAGGAAAAAAGCATCCGTGCAGTATGCACGGGCTCTCGCTAGTGAATGTATATTAACACGTTTCTCGCTTCAAGTTCATCAATGGTGATATATTTTGGGAAAGACGATTAGGAATGGATGTCGAAGAATACAATGACAAGAGGGATCCAATACTCACCGACCTGTTCTATAGACATCTGACAGGCAGTCAGTAAATATTTTTGAAGTTTTAAACTTTAGAATCTCTAAATTTATGTTCTAGAAGAAGTTTGAGTAACAAAGAAATAAATATAGAAATAAATAAAAATTCATTAAAGTAATTATTCACTCGAATATTCATGTATGTGATTTACTATTGATCTTAATAATTGTTTTCAATACGAATCAAGTATTGAAAAGATAGACAGACGAATTTGAGTTTTTCTGTTATAGTCTGTGACGGTTTCACGTTTTTTCTAGGCAACGTCGACGGTTCGGAGGTATTGTCGATGTGATTCTCTTTGAAACTCGAAAGAACTGCGATAATTGTTGATACTTTTTTCAGTCAAGGTTAAAGTTAAAGTGACTCCCCAGATGAAGAGGTACGGGCGGGTTTCGGCAGGAAAACACAGTAAGTCGCCGGAACAGGGTGACAGTATGCCGGTCGGAAAATTTTCGGATTTTTTCCAACCGGAATACTGCCACCCTGTTCCGGTAACTTCCGGTGCTTTTCCGTAGGATACGGTGAATTTTCCTGCATCTTTCTTGTAGGATCCTGCGGGATCCGGTGGCCGGAATCTTCAACCTTGGTACAGGTCTATGCTGAAATTTTTTTTCGTAAAAATATTGAAATCGCAGCAAAGGATAGCAATCTAATCTGTGAACGTCATCCAGGTATGGCGCTTCTCATTCATTTTTGTCATACAAATTTGATCATGAATCTTTCGAAAATTTGTGTCTTTGGCGCACTATTAAGACCCTCAAGCGTAGCAGGAAAACATTAATGAAAAATGCTTATGGTCGAATCGGAAAAATATTTCCCAGATCGAGCAGTACGGGCCGGTTCCCGCAAGAAAACACCGGAAATCGACGGAGCATGGAAGCAGTATTCCGGTCGGGAATTTTTCAGGTGGATTCCAGCCAATTCCTGCTCTTTCTAGCTGAAACCGGTCAGAAATCATCGGGAGAAATCCGGAAAATCCCTGAGCGGAATACTGCTTCCATGTTTCGTCGATTTTCGTTGTCTTCCTGCAGGATATGGCGCTTTTCTCGCGTCTTTCCTACCGGTTCCTGTAGTATCTGGAGACCGGAATCATCGTCCTGGGTTGGTATACCCCAAAGATGGCTGAAATGTAGGAAAAATACGTAACTGCTAAAGGATCAAGAAACTTAGAAACAGAAGCTATTCAAATAAATCGCACAAGCTTGAAAAGATAGCAACAGATCTATTCGGCACAGAGAAGACTACGGTAAATAGCAGTCAGAACAAGGCAAACATGTAGAATATAATTTTTTCATTTATTGGCAGTGACTAGGAGTGTAAGAGTTTTTAGAAGCTATTGCATAGGGTCATTATGCAGATTACCGAAAATCAAAGACATAACTTTAGATTAAGCATCATTAAGCGTCCTCTCCCTCCTCAGAATTTATTTTCAACTCTAAACGGGCTGTTGGGGGTGAAATTTTCAGGAACGTTTGGTCCTAGTGAGAGACGCTTGTAGTAAAAATTTCAGCCTGACTAGACCGAACTTTCGGCTTGTTTTTCTACCCTTCAGAAGAATCCGAATAACTCCGTCGTTATAAAGGATACAGAGCTCTGGTTGATTTTCAAATTAAACCTGATTTGATGCGTTGTATTAGTTTTTGAAAAACTGATTTTACTGCAAGGACATATGTAAGAGACTTTCAATAGTCATGATGCGCTGTTGCAGGCTCATCTGGATTTCCCGTAAATCCAAACGAAATTTGAAGCAGCTCGAATCAATACTGAGGAAGCCCAATCGAACTCCAGCGAGCTCTAAATGAACTTCTGGGATATCTTCATGAAGATCTGGGAGGAAAAATCAACTTTTACCCATGGTAAAAGAAGGAATTACAAGTAGTATATGTCAGAAAACTGTTGTATCGGAGAAAGTCAGTTATCTCTATAGGCCAATTCCTTTTCTTCGACGTCACTTTGAATGTACCAGATGCTGCGAGAGTCGTTGCGAAACATGAAACTGAAGCAACAGAGAGCACTCATGTGCCAAAATCGCTGTATCATGTAACCTCCCTGATACCTACAGCGCATCGAACACTTCTAAACTAGCAGTTCACGCTATGAGTTCGAAAGCTGACTATCAGTAAGCAAAACCTCTTTCAATGCCTTCGTCTCACCTACACTAACCAAGATTATAACACAAAAACTCTACCAAATCTAATCTCGGCAAACTTATTCTTCGTTCCTGGTGCCTTTCCAATCACAGACGTAGACTCGGTAAACGTCCTGGTGCATATCGACCAAGACACATGTCATATCTAACATAATACAATGCTATCACCATCCTCAACCACCAACATCAATGTGCTTTACTGCTTTAAATGACTTCCATTAGAAACTCCATTTCTACAAACCCCGGCTGAAATTCAACAATACTGCACAAAAACTCAAATCGATCCAGCAGCGCTAACCGTACCATATCGAGAGCCACATCCACACACGACATCAAGCTACGTACACAAGATCCATATCAAAACAAACTTAATGTAGTGCGCCTCGCGCGCTCAACATTCTTAAACTCACCGTCCCATTCGCTTTTTGAAGAAAATACTAAATCCAATACGGCAATTCACCTATTCAATGCAATGACTTCCGCCGGAGGCACATCCAGTGCGATGCTGAGTGAGTCGTTTTCGGTGAAACTCCCTTCGCGGCACCTACACCCAGTGTGAGGTTGTGTGAGTTGTTTTCAGTGAAACTTCTTTCGCGGCACCCATACCAGTAGCAATGTCGTTTCTCTCGTTTTCTATGATTTCGGCATCCTTAATACTTGAAACACCTCGATAGCTGAAAGACCTTCTGTACCTCGTATACCCTCATCATTCGTTTGTCGCCCGTCACCAGAAACTGAGACAAAGCTATGAATATGTACATGAATTCTCAGAAATTGCAGATCAAACATGATACGGATACCTTGTATCTGTGTTTTGCGCGTATTTCTCTCTACATGCTAGCTCTCATCCTCAGGTCCGCTTTGTTATGCTGGTGAGACTGAAATGCTCTGGATGGATTCTATTATGGTCGGGTTGCCGCCGAAAGATATTGTATAGCTGATTAGTAACGGTAATTTTTCTATCAGTGTTCTTGTTTCGTGAAAGAAATGAAAAATTTTACTTTGATGTCTATGAAACAAATTTCTTTTACTGCTAAAATTTATTTGCTTCCAGTTCATTTTGACATCCAAAGAAATTCGTTGGAGAGAATTTTCTTTCAAGCGAATGGGAATAACCGCGACGCTGCTCTGAGGAAAAGTGAGAAGTTAAGCAACGCCCAATATCAGTAGTTTTTTTCGTTCATAAAAGTTCCTGCAAAGCTGAAAGTGAAGTAGTATTCCAAAAGCTTAGTACCAGCTGTACATATCTAGCAGCAAAAAGATTTTGAAAAAGGTTGCATTAGTGAAAAAATGGGTCTTGGTCGATAAGCTATGTCGGAAGACAGGCATTTGACAATTTTAACATAAGTTCTGAAAAATTAAAATAGATGCCAGCTTGATTTTTCTGCAGTGGATGAGCAGCTCTAGATAAGGAATTCAAAAGAGAAATTTATTAAAATTGACTACATGAAACCTGTCTTAGAGACATTTTTCACTTCGACCTGAGCGAAACCATTTAGGTGCTCTTCCATCAGATTGCTATATACCCAACATATCTCGCCTATTCAATACCTCTGATCCCTCTTATATCTCCAATATCTTCTATATTTCCAGTATTTCTCACAAATAGGTTTAATTAGTCTCCCAAGAAAGGCATAAAAGACATTTCATGATCATGTCCATTATGACCATTATGTCCATTATGTTCATGGACACATTCTAGGAAAACTGTGTATGTTCAGGAACTCGATCTAGTGTCCGAAAAATGAATGAATTTCTTGGAAACTCATATAACGCATCATATGTTAGAACTAGCCTCTGTGTGTAACTTTTCATCAAACAGAATTTTGAAACTTCTTTCCATGCATTTTTTACAAGCATTTTAATGAACAAGGTGTTCAAAATAAGCAAAAAAGATAACACGACAAGGGTAAATCCCACTTTTCTCTGTTCAGAAATTAAATATCAAAAATTCGTCCAATGAAAACATAGCTCTGATTAAGACCTTTATAAAGAAAAAAACATCGATCATACCCCGAGCCGAGTGAGAACTATTTCAATTTTTCTTCCTAGAAACCGTGTTTTGAGAAAAACGCTAAAGAAGTTTTAGAAATGTGTGTTTTAATTGAAATCCAGAACAAATCATATTACAATGGTACATTTTCAATTTATTTCAGTATACCGTTTTAAAGTGCTTAATAAATGAGAAGGTAACTAACGCTATCCGACATGCTGATTCATATAAAAATGTTCTATTCAATGATAATTCAAGTATCAAAGCAGTTTTTTTTAAACTGAAAAAAACTTAAGAAACACGAAAATTTCTCCAAAAATATAGTAGTGAACTCAAAGTTTCATCTGATAAGTCTTTGAAAATCTGTTCATTTTCCAAAAAACTATATATATTCCGAAAGAGGAAGGTTCGCTGCATTATCCTATGATAACGACTCATTTTCAATACTTTTTGAAAACTTCGGTTTTCTCAGGAGCTCCCTTAAGGCGATTTCACGTTTGATGATAAATCATTTCGAATATGTCATTTTTGGTGAGTTTCATGTTGATAACCAAACCTATCGAATAAAGCCTAAGATCATGCTGAAGTATTAGAAACGTTCTAATATTAAATATATTGATATCAAATGGACTTGACAGTCACCTCGATGACACTACTCAGTAGCTTAATCAAGTAACTTAATTTGTAGTCTAACTTAGGCACTGTCTTCGTAACTCAACCAATATGAAAAAACATAACAAACGATCATACTTCACTAGAATCATTATTCACTCATTTATCGACTAGTACAAGACTGGAATACAGTCTATAGTGCACACAAGATAATGGGATAGTCATTGTCTCGATGTATATCACCATAGATAGTATATCCTCAAAAATCGAATGAAAAGTGTCATCACCAATGAAAAAAAAGTCGTCAAGAAGAGGATTGTCCATAAAGATTTGTTGATTTGAAGTCCCGACTATTATGTTTTCGGCGATAATATCATTATATAACCATTATAGGGCAAGGTTGACCGAACTTCTTCGACTGATGTCGCCAGATGCAACAAAACCTTGCCAGTTCATAAGGGTTTGTGAGACAGAAATATGCCTTTGATTTCTGTTCTTGATATTTTTTTATGACGTGAAACTGAAAGTTCTTGAAAGCACTCATCATCCCTAACAGTGTTTGTTCTTGTCAAATGTCAAGCTAACACGAAAGATTCAAACTATCATTAATATCTTCAAGAAAAAGACCTGGTTTGAATGAATGTCCATGAGAACAATTAGTCTCTAGTGGAAACCAATAGATTTTCGAGATCAATGTTTAAAGCATTGTCGAATAAAATATAATTCTTTGAGAATAGTATCTATCAAAATCTCAATTCTCTTCCCTGCCACTGATACTCAGTTGAATTCTGCCTATTGTCCTCTTCAGCTGAAATTTCAATAAACATGATTCTGAAAATACTATGTTATTCGACTCACCTTTGAACATTGGTCTCGAAAATAGTACTTGTTTCCGCCAGAGATGAATCTTCTCTTGGAATATCCATTGAAAACGAAGTCTTTTTCTTGAAGATGTTAGTGATATTTTCAATTGCTAGCATTGGTTTGACACTTGACAAGAACAAATAGTAGCATTGCGTGTAGTAAGAAAATCTTCTACTTCATAGATATGTGAATTTTCTTCGTATAAGGTTTAGCATTTGAACCTCAATAAAAATTTCACCACCGCAGGTATTGAAATATGTACTTTTGAAAACTTTCACAATCGAAATTCTATTTATGAACTTTGGGATGTACTATATATTATGCAGTTTCTCTGCTCTTTTTAATGCGACTCGACAGAATAAAATCGACAATGAAATAGTGACGAAAGAAAAGCGAAAATAGAGTTGCTTGATGCTCCATGAAATTGTAGAATGCGTACTTTATTAAAACCTTATATTTTGATAGGAAGCATGTGTTTAGTCTAATGTTTGAACTACGTGAGCTTCTCAATATGGGGTCATCACGTGGGCATGGTTAGACTTGAATTTCAACTTGGACCATATTGTGCGAATTTGTTATGGATTGATGGATCACTTCTTAATAGCAGAAAACAGCTAAACATATACCAAACCCGTTAAAACTTCGTTCTCACTCTTGCTATATATTGAACAAAGGCAAATTTCTTTACTGCAGAAATGATCTATATACTAATGAGAGAACTTTACTAGCTGATTAAAAACTTTTGGGTTCATATTCTGGTCATAAGTAGAATTTGGTGGGATTAGAAGAACCCCAAAAGGATTTGCTGTCATGGGCTTATTAGATTGAGATGTGAATGTTCTAAGTTTAGGACCAGAAGCGTAAATGAACTATTTCTTGTATCTGAATTACAATATTGTAATATTTCTATAGAAAGCTCTCTTTATTCTTTCCTCTATACTCGGTCTGATGTAGGTTGTGACTCTGAATGAAACCCAAAAACACATTAATTAGATGATAATGAAAGATTAAGCACAAATGAGAAGGTATGCATACGAAATAGTAGATACAAATAATTGAGGAACCTAAGTGGCATCCTGTGAAGCATATATTTCGAACATTTTTAATATATCATATGAATAATATCTGATGCTTCTTTTCTATAGAAGTTATTTCATCAGATTAACACAACAACATGATTTTTTTCAACAGTTCGACGTTTTACGTATAAGTATTTCAAAAACAAATGTTTTCTTTGCAATACTATAATGTTGTAATTCAAGCACGAGAAGCAATTTATCTATGTTTCTGATCCTAAACTTGGAAAGTTCGTATCTCGACCAAATAGGCCCATAAAAGCAAATCTTTTTAGGATTCCTCTAGTCCCAACAAGCCCTACTTACCATCAGAATATGAGCCTAAAAGCCTTCAATCAGTTGGTGGAGTTTCCTCGTAAGTATCATGAGTCCCTGTATTGGATTTGATGAAACGCTCAAATAGGTCTACTGAGAAAATCTTAATGTGCTTACCTGTGCAGTTGAACACATCAGTTGAACTCAGTGCCATTGCTGTTGTGTAAAGGACGACAACAATCAGAAGTGCGAAGATGAATCTTTCTAAACAAAAGGAAATTATTTGACTTCTGCAATCTGTAAAAGAGTACAAACTCACTCATGTTCATATTAAAGTATGGTAAGTGAAACACGTCAGATATTCATAAATATAGTTCACTACTAATAAAAAAACACATGAAATACACAAAATAGTAGCAGCATTGCTCTAGACTTACTTGATCTTCTTGCTTCTGACACCACTCAGTAGTCTATTATCATTTTGCGTTTTATATATGGGTCTCGTCATTTTTGATTTCACATCACGCCGTTGTGTGTCTAGCTTACAGCTTGTTATATTTACTTTCTAAATCATAGCTTAATTCTTGTTGTTGTGTTCTCTGTAAGAGTAGATGCTCTGACATTTACTAATCAATTGTGTTCTGTATTATTGAAGGATTAGTCCTTTGCACGTTATAGATGATAGAATGCTGCTCAGAAAAGACATCATCAAGTCTTGATACAAGTTTCACTCTCCTCTCCTCTTCTCGCCGTCTCCCTCATCATCTCAATCGATCAATCTTAATCAGTTCGCCAATTATCTTCTTCATAGGCAATGTCATGTGAGAGAGAAGTACTAATATGAACAGTGTATCGCTAATAACAAAATTCAAAAAATCTATGCCTACAGCTAATGTGAAGTTACACTCACATATTGATCAAGAGCCCCCAAAAGCTAGTCCTTCGTTTTGAGATCGTTCCAAAGCAGCATATGGCGTACAGAAAGAAAAGCCATAAATAAGTTCATTTCTTAAAATGCCGAGAGTCTTTATTCAAGATATAATTTACAAATACCATGTTGATTGCACACAGAGTATAAAATAACGCGATCTAGTAACACAACTATTGCATCGACCCTATAAACTTGGCGTAGTTCTATCCTAAAAGCAAGAAAGGATATTTGAGAACATTGACACCTACACATTGCGAAATACATTCAAAGATAAGACAGATATTAAATTCGACAGGCTTTTCGTGTGAATATAATCATCAGGCAATATTAACTCTTTGGCTGTTGCCGACGCATATATGCATCAAGAGTCTCGCCTTCGCAATAACTAAAGCAACCATTCATAATGTATGTTTTTCAAAAGTATTTGCGTAAAAACAAACCTTAGGCACCATGCACTTCCCAAATCATCGTTTTACTAAGGCACGCTATAGGATTATTTCATAAAAATAAATAAATTTTCTGAAAAATCGTTTCTTTCTTCTCTTATGTCGACAGCCAAAGGGTTAAGACCTATTACTTTTCTGATAGCTTGTAGCTCAGTATTCTTCTTCATACAGAAATTCTCTATTTATAGTAATATTGGAAAACATTTTACTGTGTCCCTAAGATAAAAATGCATGATGGTTTCAATATGTAACCCAGAATTTAATCGAAAACTAAAGTGCTCAAAAGAGTTCTCCCATTGGCATCGATAATGTGAACATTTTGTATGCAAATGAGGAACATGCAAGACAAGAAGTCAGATTTTTCTCCTAACAGTCTCTCACGCAATCGTATCCCAGCTAACAAAGGAACACTCCCAGGTGAAGTTCCATTTTTGATGTGATATTTTGCCTATATGTAAGTCTTAGTGAGACTAGAAAAACGTCAAAATGGTTTGGGTTTCTATGGCTTTCTTGTTGAGATATGAAGTTCACATCTTCTCTAACAGTGCCATGCTATATATGAAAATACGACGCAATGTCAATTTTTTCACAACGATATGAAATACAGACTTACAGTTTTTTTTTAGCATGAACTGCATTTTATAGTGGCCATATGTGAGACACTATTTTAGCTCTGACAAAGACTCCTAACCACACATATCAACCCAGGTTGATGATTCCTGAAGCAGTATTCTGTGAGTTTTCGACGGAAACCCGCAGGAAAGACACCGTTTCAGATCAGAACCTGCGGAAAAATGCCAGAAATTCAACGCAGGAATCCGTTGACCGTATTCGGCTGCCAATTTTGCCAAGTTCCTGTCAATTCCGTCGGTTTTCGATGTTTTCCTGCGGCAACCGGCCAGTACTTCTCGACCTAGGAAATTTCCTTGCCTGACACTAGCTTGCATGAAAGAGAGCTTGCAAATGAAGCCTAGTTTTTTTTAGATGAGTTGTGTATGAACATGCGCTTATTTTAATGAGCGACAGCATTGACTTTATTCTCTCACACGGATTCGTTATGCTTGATATGCGAGTGGCTATTTAATAACTGATCCTGGCTACTTTTTTTTATAGTCAAAGATATTTTCTTCAGTCTGCGAAGAGAAATGTTGCGACAACTCTTTTTTTATCAAATGTAGTTGGTGTCGCAAGAAGTTGTGTTGTAAACATGTTTTCCTTACCTATCACATGGACTAATTCATCATATTGTCAAAGTTCAGTTGTTTCGGTTGCATTGCTTAGGTTCACTTTATGTTAGTATTCACTTTGGTTCATGATAAATAAGGATTTCAGCATATACTCAATAAGACTGTTCTGCACATGCAGGAACTTATGAAAAAATAGGGTTAATCTTCAAAATCTTTGCTAGAGCTAAACAAGTATGTTACACATGACCACTATAAAATGCAGTTCATGCAAAACAAAAAATGTAAGTCTGTATTCCATATCATTGTGAAAAAATCGATATTGCATCGTATTCCAGTATAAATCATAGCACTATTGGAGAAGATGTGAACTTCATATCTCAATTAGGAAGCCATAGAAACCCAAACCCTTTTGACGTTTTTACTAGTCTCACTAAGGCTTACATATAGGCAAAATATCACGTCAAAAGCGAAGCTTCACCGGAGGGTATTCTTTCGTAAAATCAAAAAATTTTCATTGCGATTCGCTCGGGTAGGGTGGCTTGTTTTGTTCGAGCTAGAAGCTTATTCAAAGATTTATTCACAGAGATAGCGTAAATAAATACAACTGTCAAGTTACAATTTTGAGGCTAGCTTCATCAAACTAATACACTATACGTGAAATGAAAAACCTCTTGTAGACTATAGCAGTTTTTCAGAATAATCGAGTATCAGAATAAGTAGCTCTTTAGTATCTGTATTTCGAATAGAAATCGTTTATTTTTTCTACAGGCGCTCTATTTTTGTTTGCATTATTGCAATTCGCTCATTATCTTTCATTTATTTAAATTCATTTTTCTTTCTTTAGCATTCTTATTATTACAATAATTGAATTAATTGACAAATAAATCTGCTTTGCATATAAATGATATCTACAGCAGACCTTATGTACTACTATAGATATTAATCAACTCATAAACAATGATATTTATTATTTTTCAAAACTAAAACTTGGTTAATTTCTCAACAAATCTTCAGAAAGTCTGATGCCTGTTATTCTCGATTGCTAAAGTTTGTAATGGGGGATGCTGCAAAACCTCAACTTCAAACCTACACTCACTATTTTCTTCGAAAATATATGTGAGTTCTACAAAATTCTAATAAGAAACAGCTATGTAAGATTTTGCAGAATCACTTTATTTACTTATAACAAGCTTCGAATCCTGATAACAATAAAAATTATAGTGCTTTAGCGAAAACAATTGGTGTCTCGGATCTATATCCTCAACGAAACTAATCGGAAACTGTGAAAGATTCGCTCTTTTTCCCTAAGGAAACCACTAATTCGTGAAGAAAGCATGTAGTCATGGAATTTAAGTACTTTGGTAGAATATGAAACAGAATTGAATCAGAATCCTAAATAGATTCCCATTGTTTTCCAATCAGAAGTGTTTCCGTATACCACTAGTTCCTGACAAAGAGATGTACCCATGGTATTCAAAGATCCTGATGGGATTCGATACAGAATTCAATGAGATTTCTCAACAGATTATGATTGTTTTCCAATAGGGAATCAGTTAGGATATCATTAACTCTGCGAAGGAGTGTGTAGCCACAGAATTTCAAGATCCTGCCAGGATTCTTAGCAGTTTACATCATTTTTTTAACCGAGAATCATGCATGAAAAAATATGTAACTGTGGGTGTGTATGCAGATTGATCGTATGTTAATTAACAGCCAGAGTCACTGACACATTCTCCTGTTGGATTTTTGGTAAGGTCTTTGTCTGATTAAGCAACAATGATTGTTTGGATCCTTTTATTAGAGTCCAGATGCAGTCGTGTGTAAAACTTGATCAAATCTTTGAGAGAATTTTCTCTGTTATTCCTCTAAGGATTCTGAACACGATCAAGATTGAATCCTTTTTAGGATCCTGCATTCATGAGATAGAAAAAATCTGGGCAGGAACCTTAGAAAATTCTGATAGGATTTGTTCCACCGCGAATAATCCGAACGACAAGAATTATCAGAAATTGACACGACATCATCGAGAAAACTCGACAAGTTTCTTGAGATTCAGGATCCTGACAGATTCTTTCAGGATTCTTAAAGAATGA
Organism: Rotaria sp. Silwood1; assembly: GCA_905250075.1. Lineage (NCBI taxonomy): Eukaryota > Metazoa > Rotifera > Eurotatoria > Philodinida > Philodinidae > Rotaria > Rotaria sp. Silwood1. The sequence goes on from CAJNOP010001078.1 coordinate 27,909, forward strand.
ACAAGATTTAGACTAGAGTAACTACTATCTTCTATTTTTTTCCATGGTAAGTTTCAATTAAATACTAGTGTGCAGTTTTTCTCAGATCCTTTGTCCGCATTAAATTAAGAGATGACAGTTCGTTAGTTGAACTTGCATTTTCCTATCTGAAAGCACCAAAGATCTGCTTGAATACTTAGAGTTATAGATTTTATTAAAATATTTATTCGTATGAAATAGTAAGAGCATATGTTCATAATAAAAGAGACAGCTATATATGAATAGTAAATGTCAAGCATGACGTCAATAGATGTTTGATATTTGACTATATAACTATTCGTGTTATCATAAGCAAAAAATCATTCACGATTTGATCTCGAAAACCCTCATATAACAGGCAACGAAGTTAAAATGTGAACTGATTGGCGTCGATGTGAACGATTCAGCAATGCAGAAGTTTATTGCAGTAGCAATTAAAGGCAGTAAAATTTGTGCCACTGAACTTGCATTAGCTGTATTTTGGATAAAATTATGTACTAAACTAACTTATAATCAGATCATTATGTCGATGGACTCCAAATTTCTGACCGATGATTATAAAAAACGAGTTGTTGAAATATGTTTATCTGTAAAAGACAATCTTTTAGCTTGTTTTCTCCCGAATTTTCTTGGAGTAAATCACTTGAGCCATTTTCAAGTATTAGCGCATCAAACAATCTACTCGAAAACATTGTTTGGGGATAATTTCACTATTATTCTTGATGTAACGTATTATTATACACAAAAGAGTCAAAACCATGCGTTCCAAAGATGAACCTATTCAGGGCATAAGAGACGTCATCTAGTAAAAATGTTATCTATTATACTTCCCGCTGGATATATAGTTGATGCAATCGAACCCTTTGTAGGAAATGCAAATGATGCATCAACCACCGAAAGCATCCTTCAACCTAATGATCCTCTAGAACGATGGACAGAATATAAAGACATCATTCTCGTCGATAGAAGCTTTCGAGATTGTATGGGATCGCTTGAAGAAGTAGTATTTGAAGTCCAATGCCTGTATTCTTACCTGCTAAACAAATGCAATTATCAACAGTGGATGTCAATGCTTCTCATCTAGTCACCAAGAGTGTGAGCGTGGGATGGTGTGAATGATGGCGTAGATATGAATGTGGTGTTTATATTCATGAACAACGACACTCACACCCACAACGATCCGCACTCACACCCAATCGTCATAAATTCATATATTGTTTCAGTTTCCACTCTTTTTCGACTATATAACGATAGCAAACTAATGATATGCAATATGTTAAATACCTCGTTTTTGTTCAGCTTTCAACTCTCTATCCTTTCGTATATTCCATAAAAGGTTTAAATGATCTGCTGAAACGCAAGCAGGAATAACTTTATAGGATGATTTTTCCTGGTTTTTTTTTCTCATACAGGGATGATGGTGCTAAAAGCCGGTATTGGTTAACTTTTTGAGGGAAGAGTATTAAAAGCTAAAATATCAGATTAGTAGTTTCAGACATTAATAGTTCGGATGCGTAAAAAACCTCCAAAAATAAATTTTTCGTCAGATGCTTCCAATCCACGGTCTCCTCGTGGGTACCGTCTTAAGGGATTTACTAGAACATTGAATAGTATTCACAAGTAAAAAAGATCATTGAAATCGGAGGATCACTTGAAAAGGTTCTCTCATAATCCCATGTGGTTTTCGTGCGTTTATTATGCTGACGTCTGTAGTATCTATGTGTCATGTAGAGGATTAATCTTTTCATAATATATCACAGAATGCTTTTGTAAATGTCGGACCATGCATTTTCGTAGAGAATAAAAAAGTAAGAATTAAGATGTGAATCAGAAAGGAAGCAAAACAAATTGTCAGCTCGACTCACCAAAGTGTGATATAAAGTCAAAAGTCGAAGACGTATTTATAACATACAAATTGAAGATTGGCTATTGAACTGTGTCAGAAACAAGAAGAGCGAGTAAGTCGAGATCAATATTAGTACTTTTTCGGCCACATCGTCACTTTTTTAAAAAGTAGCGAACTGTATTTAAGAGCATTTGACGCGTTTCATTTGACATACGTCGATAAGGATAGGAATAATTTGCTCTGTTTCAAAAAGTGGAGAAGTCAAATAGTATTCTTTTTGTCAAACTCCCATATATTTTCAAAGCAGTCAGTCTAAGTTTATACCGAGATTTTTGCAGTTACAAAAACCCATTCCTACCTTAATGAATTGAGGGAAGAAGGCGATGCGAGATAGAAGATTTGTGGATATGTTTCTGTGACAACGAAGGAGACTACGATCATCGAAGACATTTTCCTAGAAACGAAAAAATGTGTGTTGGTAACAACAGTGCTTAGATCATTCTGGAACCTTCTAAAATCTTCCAAATCATTCTATGAATCAAAGATTTTTATCATAGATCCGAAATAGTTTATATACTATGGGCTTTGCCATTTAATATGGTGAGATGATCCTATTGTGAGTATCAATCAGTTAGAGGTGGAGTTTCTGATCTACCAGAGTCAGCATAGGGCGGAAATAGAAATTTGTGAAATAATTAATATCAAAGTTTAGAAAGAACTAAGCAATATATATATATATTACATTTCGGTGAGTGAAAGGATGATGAGGTCAGAAACTAACTGAACGATTAAATTAATGTATATAGCAGGCTAACACGGTAGTTGAACCAACAAAACGAAGAAAAAAAATGATGTTTGCCGCTTGCTATGTCATGTATCGTATATATTATCATTAAGAGAAAACAAGCTATTCCCTTAGCTAAAAGAAGGATGTTACAGACAAAATGAAATAACTTTGTAATTGTGTTTTTAATCCTTTGAGCACGCTTCATTTACGTCAATATCAAAAATGATAATTATGTTGCAAAACAAATCAACCAAAAGACTATATTTTGTGCAGAGCTTTAGCTGAATTAGAGTCGTAGCCATTTTCACAATAAAATCTAACAATTTTTAGAAAAATAATATAGTTAACTGAAAAGGTTATGAGTAAGATTTGATTTTCGTTTCAGTTGTTACGAAGGAAGTTATTGAAATAACTAACATACGATTTAGAAAAGCAATTCATTGAAATAAAGAAAGGTATTAGCATATTGTCACTTATTACGTATTATATTTTGCATTTATTTTTCCAATTGATAAAAATAATCCTATGAAATAACTTTTAATTAATATGTATATATTATTGCTATAACATGATTTATTTATTTTGTTGAAATTTCCAAACAAATTATTTTTTATTCTTTATTCTTTATTTTAACTTTGTTCTTACAAATAAAGATTATCTTTATCTTTATTTTATAAATATAAAGATTTATTTCATCTTCATTTTTTAAACAATAAAGATTTCTTTATTTCTTTATCTTTATTTTTTAAAATCAAGATTATCTTTATTCTTTATAAAATAAAGATAAAGTAAACTTTTACCTTTCTTTATAAAGTAAAGATAAAGTAACACCCCTAATTATCATCAGATTTTCATATAATCATTTTGAGCCAAATGAAAATAAACTGATTGAAGGACTGGTTTTCCATTGAAAAGAGTTTCGTCTTCAAAAGGTTAATCACACGCATACCCACCTGTTCCATGATATTTCTGTAACATCAAACCGCTTATATAAGATGACTATCTTATGTTGTGTTTTCAGCAAACCAGAGGCTTTCTCTATCTAGCTCTTCTTCGAATCAGATTTTTTTAGGCTAGAAATTCAATCCATCATATATCTTCCCAATGTAACTAGCGCTCAATCAAGATTTTCTAGGATGGATTCTCAACCAATCAGGTCCTTTCAGATCGAGGCTTCCGCCAATAAGATTTTTTCAGGTGGTAAGGACAGCCCAGCAGATTCTTTTCTGGTTTGAAGTTCAGCTAATAAGGTGTTTTTGGTTCATTCATTCAGCTCATTACATCTTTGAAACATTCCAATCTTGAACAATCTAGTTTCCGGGCTAATATTTCAGCTAATTGAATGTTCGTAACACCCTGGTCTTGGGCAATCCAGTTTTTTCGAACTGCGAGTTCAATCAATTATTCTCCTCTGTTGCGAAAGGTCTGTCAAATAGCTTCAATAATACTCATCTATGAGTGAGATGTTGTGTGAGACTTTAGTAAAATTATGCAACTTGGCTGCTGTTTCTCAGTCTGATTATTTAGTCTAGTGGGTTATTATTTTGTCCGATCAATATCAAGCGTTACTATCATTCTACTGAAAGAGGAATCAAAAATGGTTTATTAAGCTTCATAATTTCTATACTGGCTGAGTAAGGTGTACAATCTTTGTTGTTTGTGAAAAAAAAGGCTGAAGAGAAATTTTTCTTAATAGGAAAAAATAAAACATTGATCTCTATCTGTCTGTTCATATTATCAACCGCACCATTTTTTACTTTGCCTTTATAAATGATCAGTAGAAAATCTAGGTGTTTTTTTGAATTTTCTCGTAGGTGTTAGTTAAGAAGAAACATCAATAGGGTATGAACTTCGCATAGGAGCTAAAGGAGTTTAACTTTAATGAGAAAGTCGCACTCAAACTCTAGATATAGGACCGATAAATATAAGTGATTCTCGATAAAAGCAAACCTTTCTGAACATGAACGAAAATCGGCAGGCTAAATCATGATGAAAATGAAACATGAGTTTAATAAAATTGTAATAGTACTAAAAGACAAACTTTGTCAAATGATTTCATGATCCTTTTGTTCCGAAAGATGAACTAAACAAGATTTCTTGAGTTTCAAACAACATAAATGTACTATAATTGAAGATGTTACGTGTCGTACTTACGCTGATCATTGAGATGTCTACTTTGGGCTGTGAAATATAATGAAAGTTTCCTATTTCTCAATACTCTAGCCCTCATTATTAATCGTGTTTACAAGGATTCACAATAAAATAGTTCAAATTCGATAGTGCTATGCTCCAAAATCCATACCAGTGTGTTTAATGTCAGTGTTGACATGAGAAACAATGTAGGGAATGTGAATGCGTGTTTACGAGTGAGCTGTTTGTGCTGATGTATGTGCAAGTGCATGATATTGTGAATGTCAATTTAGAGAGACAGGCGTGGTTGAATGAGACCCACTCTACCATTCAAGCTCTTATACCCATTCCACACTTCACATCTGCACCAATCTTTCCATGCAATCTTCGAAGTTCCTAGCCAATAATACATTATTTGAAGTGTATCTTTGCTTCCAGACATTAATAGAAGGTTTTTGCTACTGCTGCGTTCATACTGTATATAAAAATGAACAGTGTCGTCTAAGGAAAAAAGAAAAGAATATATTTTGGTCCCATTCATAATACACGATTTGATAGATAAAAGGAAAAAAATTATTTGATATACGTAACAAATACAAAAAAAAGATGAAACGATGCGTGCAGTCAAAATGATGTCTAACTCCTTAATTTGAACAACAATTGATTTCTGGCAGTCGTCATTCGGAGACAATATTAATTTCATCACTTAATGAGCTACCTCCCTTTACGGTGGTGAGATTCATCCTGTACCAATCAGTTGAACTGAAGAAGAGTGTTGATTTATGACCAATCTCTTCATTCTAACTTCTATAACATTATAAGAAAATAGTCTTATGACTCTGTCAGTCAATCATTGTGCAAAATAGTAACATCCTTTGAACACCAGGGTGATACTTGATTAAATTTAGAGCATAGTTAGATGCATCAAAGAAATAAATCACGGTAGATTCTTCAAGTCTTAAGACCTTTTCCTTTTTGTGTTGCAGAAATCATTAAGAAAATTTGTCATAAATCGTTACTCTTCTTCAATTCAACCAATTGACATTAGACTGATCTCACTGACCTAAATTCCTGAATTGTTATATATGGTGAGCATGTCAGACTTGTAGCCTTACGAATTGATGGGATCTCTACGGAAACAGTTGTGACATTTGATGCACTTCATTAGCGTAAATGACACTGCAAATTTAGAGCAGGGTGTGTTAATGTTTCTTTTATGGATGAAAACTTTTAACAGTGCCCTATTAGTAAGAATAAAACCTAGTCAGATTAATTGTAACGGAACGGAGATATTGAAAGTCTTTATTGCATAGCTACTTATGATCCGCACTATATAATCGTCAAATATATCATGATACAAATTCATCAATATACAGTAACCTTTTCTTGTCACTATTTTCATATGCATTTTAGATGACACATTATGATAAAAAGAAGCTAACCAAACCTCAATCTCAGACTTTAGAATCAAACTTTCAGATGAAGGTACCTTCAGTAACTGTTTACACTCAAAATGGAAACCTGAACTTGCAAACTCAAAGCGAGACACTTTCTATTTATGATATTCGCTCAAATGCTAAACGTAAGCTTATTCTAATCATAGTGTCACTGACAGCCGTTATGTTGCCATTTTCTGACACAATTTACTTGCCTTCGTTGGTTACGATAAAAAATGGCTTGAAAACAAATGACACACTTGTCGCCGCCAGTGTTTCAATATATTTGTTCATGAATGGTTTGTTCGGTATCCTATGGGGTCCTCTTTCGGATCGGTTTGGACGCAAACGTATACTGTGTATGGCACTTTTCTTCTTCGTGTTCATTTCTATCGTTTGTACTTTTGCACCTAATATTGTTGTACTGCTTGTGTTTCGAGCACTACAAGGTGCTGCAGTATCTGCCACACTTGTAGTTGGGCAAGGCATCATTGCTGATATATATCCTCCAGAAACTCGTGGCTGGTACACAGGCATATTTTTTGTTCCTTTTCTTATCGGTCCTGTCATTGGACCGCTCATTGGTGGTGCACTTTCTGAAAAATTTGGCTGGAGAAGTACATTTGTATTACTCAGTGCTTTTTCATTTCTTGTTGCACTGTGTATTCAAATCTTGTTACCAGAGACGCATCAATATATAGCCATGCAACGGTTCGAACAGCAGCATCCAAATAAACGCATCCAAGAACATGAAAATCAGTCAAAACCTCATTTTCAACAACCTTGGCTTGCACTACGATTTCTTGTCGACATATCTGTTATGCCATACATCGGAATAGCGGCAACCACATTTATTGGTCTTTTCACCAGTTTTACGCTTTTTAGTGACTATCTGGCCAAAGAACCCTACAAAAAAGACGAGACCATCATCGGAGCATTGTTCGTGCCCGCAGGTACAATGATGCTAGTTGGCAGCCTGCTTGGAGGTTGGCTGTCAGATAAAGCCAATGATTATTTTACATTGAAATGTCCTGAAGGTCGCCTTGTACCTGGAACGATTCTTTCACTATTCTCTCCTTTGGGATTGATGATCTATGGATGGTCATTCCACTTTCGCATACCTTTAGCAGTTTGCATCATTGGACAGATGATGCTTAGCTTTGGGCAATCTATTTTTTTACCAGGAGTATATGCATATATAACAGCAAAAAAACAGAAGGATGCTGCGGCGGCTTCAGCTGCCAATAGCTTGCTCAGCTTTGTTGGAGCCAGTGTTAGTGTGACTATTGCTGTACCAGTTAAAAATGCCCTCGGTGATGGTGCCTTCTTCTCAATTCTGAGTGGTATCAATATTGTGATGATTCTTACTGCTGCTATGATCATACTTCGATGTATAAAAGCCGGTCAATGTATTTACGTTGCTAACGAGGAAATGGAACAAGTGAATAGATCGTCAGTGTTCAAGATCTCTTATAAGCATGTCGAAGTAGAAAACGATACAAAGTCAGAACAAAGATCACGTACCTACACTGTTGCGACGGAATCAGCTGTAGAAGAGCCTCAACTGTGACCAAAGCTTATGCCAAAATCGAAAAATTTTGATTCATGCCAATTCAATTCGACACATGAGCAAACTGCTCCAATGAACTACTCGCCGATAGACTCATAGTATGTTCACTATTCAACATAAACAACGTAATAGTTTGAACGATTTTTAAAAAATTTTTTGTTACTTCGATACATCAACTTCCTTATATCGAAATAAATTATACTAATCGCTATGAAAACTGTAGCTTTTTTCCATTGTTTAATCAATTCGTATGATTTACGGGAACGACTTCTATTGCATGTAATGACAGAATCCATCAACCATGATAATTAAAGTTCATGCGGAAACCAAGAAAAACATATTAAAATCGCATGGAAGTCGTCACAGACCATCATAGAGTCATATCTGTCATGGCCTAGAGATGGAAAGAAGCAATCCAAACTTCTCACTATATACTTCAACACTCATTGCCAGTCGTGTTTCATAAATAAAAGCCTGTATCTAGACACTTTACTTCATGTGATTCCAATTATCATGTAATGAATGCAGCATACAGAATGATACCATGAATATTTTGTCTGTCTCTTATGGAGTTGTTACCACAAAAGCTTGATCTGAGCCTCAAAATATTCCCATTCGATTTTCTACAAGAAAATTCTATCAAAAGAAGCATCAACAACATTTAATCGTGGAATCATAAACAGTCATTACTGTTGTACCACAACGAGGCCTGCTTTCCGATGAGTTTTTCCGAAGATTGTCTATTTTCCGACTTCAGCCTAGTCAGGCATCTGGCGTCTTCAATGTTATGTTAACCATGTTTTCCGATGCGCTCTTTCTCACAACAGTCAAAATTATTTGTTAAGATAATTAGATTCTAGGGAAAACATCTGTTGAAAACCAATCTGGAATCATTGATCATTTTCTTTGAGTGTCATATACTACAAAAGGAAATATGTACTCTGGTTGGGTCATAAATAAATGATACACAAAACACTTGTGGACATTAGCAAAAATTACCATAAATATTATATTGGAACCTATTCATGTATGCTTTTCCAGTGAGTTTCAAGAGCAGATTTTAAGCAATCAAACGTTGGAAAGAAGCGACAATGCTTTGATCGCAGAAGCTTCGAATGAAAAATTCTGTCATTATCTCTGCAGTTATACAACATCTGAAGTACTACAAAATGGTGTCCTTAATTTTTCTTAATGCGATCACAGAGCGTCAAAAAGTCAAAAAGAGACGAATAGATTGCTTGAAAAATTGTGTCTTTTATATTTAGCAATGCTGGCTACCTTCGATTTCAAGATTATATTTTGTAATAACTCTTTTGTTGAACTCACTATAAAGTGCAAAGAGTGCAATACTAAGATCGTTAGAAACTTTTCTTCTCGTACACTAGAGTTGCTTTCTCGTAATTTATACGTTCAGTTGCTTCTGTTTGTATCTGTATCGTGGATTCTAGCAAAGACTACTGCCTTTCACCCCGCTAACTTATGAGCGATACATGAAATCAGCTTTTTTTTGAACAAGAAAAGAAAAGGCTTTTGTACGAGAAATACGAATTGATTTTACAAAGCCTCAATATTGCAGCTTGTCTATTTGTATTTTATCTAGCGCGGACTCAGCAATAATACGTGACACATAAAATGACAGTTTCTGATTTATATCTGAAATAACGGAAACACGAAGAAAAGTGAACATAATCGGTCTCGAGAATATTCTGGAGCATTTCAAAAAGATGTGTGCTGAAATACTGGAAGCACTACAATGACTTAATCGGATGTGAGTGTGGGTGTGTAGTAGTAAATAAAAATACTATCACCAGATCTCAACAACACCAACACTCAGCCACACGAAAAAAAAATTGTACGCTGCAGAACTTATGAGGTTTCATGGAACTTTATCATACGTTTAAAAGTATCGTAGAAATGCATGAAACCTTTTTAAGGTTACCAGATCTCCTAGGTTTCGTATAAAACCATCAAAGGTTTTTCTATCTAAAAAAGATTTCGTATTATACCTTCTAAAGGTATCTCAATCAAAAGTATGCGCATCAGACTACTTTTTCTTCATCTCATCCATAATAGAGACATATGTTCATCAATTACCGATTCGACTGATCAGACTCCTTTCTTCTGTTTATCTATTAACATTCATTCTACAGTCGACTATGAGTGTTAAATGATTGCTTCTAGATTTCTTCCTTACGCACAAGAAGTTTATTGTTGAAGTAATAGAGAGCGTTTCACTTATGTAATAATCACATCTCTTTCTTTCCTGAATCTTTGAGTGGTTTAAAATTTTACTGAAAGTATCCTTGCATTCGCGATGGACTAAATTTTTCATACAGTTAAATGAAACTAGACCTCTAGTGGCTTTACCTACCCATCCATATGAATGAAAGTAGCACACAGATCACGTAATTCGTTGATAGTGACGATTCATAGATCTCTTCAGTAATAATGTGCTCCTCTCCTTAATAGTTGGTTTAGAGTCAAGTAAATTCAAATCTTATGAAATTATCAAGGAATTGTTTGGACTGTAGTAGACAAGATATACTGAATTTTTGAACTGTAAGACAGATGTTTTTCGAGAGGTATCTATTAAGTAAGGATGAAAAATAGCTTGTTTGGTGTCTCAACATTCTCTCTCGCTCTTCATCCTATATATTTAATTTACTTTGAAAGAGCACAATGTAACACAGAGTCTATCGAGAACCTTTTCTTACATTCTTTCTTTTTTTGAGAAGAAAAACGATAAAAAGTTCGATACCATAATCATATTTCAAAAATGCTTTTAAAAAGCTCAAATTTATTGAGAATCTTCGGCAATATAAAGTTGTCATCCTTCTGCATCTAAAAAAACTAAAAATCTGAGAGAAAGTATTCAATAAGCTCTATGTTCTAAAAGGGCTTTCAAACGAAACAAATTGACGAATTAAAACAAATAACAATATAGGACTTTGGAAAGCTGACGGAGGTATTTTTGTACGATTGTTTGATGCATATCTGTCGCAAACTTCATGGTATAGAGCTCAACATTTTACTATAGCTTCTTCAATGCAATGTGAGTATTTTCAGAAAATTTCGTGCGATTGGACTGCACATAACGACAAATGAATAATGAGAATAAGAGACCTTAATTTTCAGTTGAGACTTTTTCTTTTAACATACAATCTACTGAAAATCAAAAATATAAGTTGTTGCTGTGAGGGTATACTACCGTATTCAATCTATTTCAAGCCAGGGAACGCCTATCTAGAGAAAAAACGAATTGTTTTAATGTTGACTGCAGGGTTTCAGGACGAAAGACTCGAAATCTGTACTTCGTAGTTCGAAATTTCGAGTTATACATTTTTGACTTTGGGACAGGTGGCTAGTCCGTGAAAACAATAATTTTTCCACTAAAAATCTGACGAAAGTGTTCTGGATCAAGGAATCGTAACCATAATACGGTTTTTCGAAATTTCGGAGTTCCCTGTTGCAATAGCTAACAATCACACGTTAAGATACTGTTAGTCAAGTTTCAAAAGAAGAAAGATTATTTTAACAGCATAAACCATCTTCAGACTAAGAAAATTTCATCCGAATACGATCACCTAATTACATACCAATCACTTATTCACTAACTTTCGAGCACATTTTACATTTGCAGAAAAAGCTTTAACTTAATACTAATGGTTAGGTGACCTGTTGCCGGTTATTATTAATGATTGGAGAGATATTATCGGCCAACTTTTTATTATAATTATATAATTAACTGAGAACTCAATCAAAGTATGGGAACAGTGTACATGATCCGCCCGTTTTGAAGGGACCTTCGCATAAACACATCGCAATTGTTGCATATTTACATGCAAATATTGAGAGCATACACAATGGCTAAGGTGGAGCTGTAAGCTAAACGTTTCCATCAGGGTGTTCATTCAGAGAAATTATAAGCGGAACATACTGATTAGATAAACTTAGGTGTCAAACTAAGAATATAGGAGAAGAGGTTAGGTTAAAAATACCTTGAACCATTAGACTGTGAAGATTGACTGAGTTATGAGATTACTCTCTGTAACAAAAAAAAAGGATATAGATAATCGATTCAAAACTCATCCGAAACTAAAATTTTTACTGTTCACACTTTTCGTTTCTCATCTTTCTCCTCGCTCAGCTTTAGATATTCTCATAAGTCAAAAAGCTTCTACCATTGAAGGTATGCTCTTCTGAATTACAGAACATTCCTGCTATTGAAAGCTTTTCTAAACTTGTAACTATATGCATACTACTGGAAACAGTCATGCCATCTATGTCCTCTTTCCCTCTTGGCGATTTCGAAAACGCATTGATCATCTTGAAATCTTGAGTAACGAAATTTCCAGCAAATCAAGTTTTTTTATGTTAAAGATTCATTTGAACTTTATTCAAATGGTAAGTAATGATTCGAATTGAAAAACATTATCTATCTCTTTCTTTATGTTTTAGATTCACGTGAACTTCATTTAACTTGTAAGTTATATTTCAGCTGATGAGAACTAACAAGATATCTAATTTTGTTGGTGGAACGAGATTAGGCTTGGTTTCTAAATGGATTCTGTCGCTGGAGAGTGGTCATCTCTGATTGGGTTGCGGCTGTTGTGAGCTTGTAAACCTTTTATTCGTTTACGAGATCGGTATCCGAGAAAGTTTTTGAGGGAGCTATATCGGTTTCCGACTTCTCGTAAATTCTATTAGAGTTTTTAAGGAAACGGATTTTTTTACAGAGTAGATGAGCATAATGATATACAAATAGAGCCAACGGTGTTTCATTGGAATACTGCAAAAATTTTGATTAAGAAACCTTTTTTTGAAGTGATTTTAAAATGTTTTTGTACGAAATCTTACTTTTATAAAACTTGAAAAAGGTTTCGATTCGGTTGCATAATTCGGAATCTTTTATAAGTTTCGTACGGTACCATTTTTTTTTTTGTGCAGCCACATCCAGCCTCTCCCACACTTTCATTCATATTATCAAGACGTCAACTCTTATCATTTCAACAGTTTTGAAAAGGTCTTGCAAACATAGCTTCAGATTGGAGGTAAATAAATCGAAATAAATGAAGTCATACCTAGTCTACTAATTGTAAAAGGCTCGATAGTCCTGAGAAAATTAGTAAGATCTCCAAATCATAGATTGTGTGCAAGAGGAAAAATTAAATACTACAAGAGAATGCTTTACTATCCTGAGTATCAAGAGACAAGAGAAGTCCATGTATATTTGGAAACCTACTTGCAAAATGTATCCAAGAATGTTCGTTAGCTGCTCATATATTAACCAATGACAATAAAAAAACCTAAGCGATTGCATTTTAAGGTACCTTCTTTTACGGTTTTCATCGGGATAATTTAACATTTACATTCACCAGAAAGTATGCAAAGTTAAAAGCATTTAGCATTGGTGTTTTTCTATGAATTATAAGAAAGAAATAACGCAAATCCAAAATAACTCTGAAAAGAAGTGTATGAAAGACCCTATCCATTGCCTTGTACAATTAAGGTTTGATTTATCATTCTCTAGATTAATAATTTTCTCTAAAATGAAGTTCACTGCTGAGGAAGAACATGTTTGAAATGCTTGTTAATTTGAAAATAAACTCAACGTCGCTTTAATACGTTTCAATCCTTCGGTAATCATGGAATCTTTGATTGAAAATACCATGCGAAACCAGCCTGGCTGAGAACAGCCTAAATTATAGCCACGAGAAACGAAAAGGCCATTTTCAAAGAGCAATTCAAATAAACGGTTTTCCTCTTCAAAGGTAATGTGTTTCATAAATGGACGAAAGTCAGCCCAAATAAAGAAACCTGATTGAGTGTTGCGTACTCGAATACCCATTGATTCGAGTTCTGATTTGACATACTTATATTTTTCTGTAAGGCGCGAACGATTCAATGCAATATATGCACGTATCCACTCACGATCGGCCACAAGCGAAGTTAAGGTTTGTTGAACTACTCGTGAAGGCACCATGAAAAAATTAAGGTTAGTAGCTATTGCACATAAATCAGAGGTACCCGCATACATAACGCCAACATGAGCTCCACTCAACGTGAAGTCTTTACTGAACGACCAAAGAAAGTGAGTACGACTTGGATCTGGTAATGAAGTATATCTTAACATTGATTCAAATGGTTTCTCATTAACGAACAAGCTGAATGCATAGATTTCATCAATAACAACATGTAGCTGTTTTTCTGCAGCAAATTCGAGTATTGATCGGATAGTAAGTTCATCATATACATCACCAAGGGGATTTTGCGGATTTACAAGAATAATCATACGTGGTCGAAGACCATCAGCTAAAGCAACTTCATAGCCATGTTTAAATATATCAACTGTTAATCGAAATTCTCCCGATTCTTGATCGAGTAAGGGACAACGAACAATCCGATTGCCCGTAAGAACTGAAACATCTTGATCGATCATAGGATAATAAGGCGCTGGAATGAGTATTGCATCACCAGGGTCGGTCAACAAGTAACTATAGACAATGAATCCAGCATTGGCGCCACTGGTAATCATCATTCTGGCAGGTATTAATTTCGGTGTATCAAGTCGAAAATGTTCCTGAAAGAAGCAACATAATTCTTCACGAAACTCGACTTCACCAGCCGGATGACCATAGTAGTTCATAGGTGCTGTCCATTTTTGCACAGCATTTAATTTTTCGACAAGCTCCATTTCACAAAGCATATTTTCTGCGACGCCAAAATTGAGAATACCTTCAGGATTTGTTCTTTCATCATAATGATTTGATTTCAATCGAATAAAATATGGCATCAAATATGACAGTGATTCACTGAGTATATTAGCCCTAGCAGATAGATTTGTTGATGCCATATGGTATCTGAAGCAAACAATAAAATTTACTTCAACATACGATTTCCAATGAATGTTGAAGTATATAGCGAAAAAAGTGAACCCTATCGCTTCTGTTTCTCCTCCATAGATAGTAATAGGCGTATAGCCGTCTGTTACGACTTCTGACATTTTTATGAATGTTGCGCATGTTTGTCTTTGACCTACACTAATCTTCTGGTGAACATAGACGAGTTTTTCCATCATAGTTACAGAGTATCCACCATGTTTCCCATTTGGATCCGGTAATGGTTGTATTGAAAGTTTTTTTTAATACTGAACCTAGCCTCTTAGAAATCGAACAGATCATTCTGGTAGTACTCATTTATCGATTCCATAAGGATCAATACCAGATATTGATTGTGAATATCAAATACCAAAAAAAGAACATAAAACTGAATGACCAATATCTATGAAGTATGAATACAAATAGATCAACTGCGAACAAACGCTAGATGAAAGAACCGAATTCATCGCAAACAACTGTCTATTCAGATGAAAATGAAGTGAATTATGCATATTCTCAACCTAACCGAGCGATAAATTTCGAGAATTAAAATCGATTAAAATTTGAAAAATTCTATGGACCTAATCGAACTTACAATTTTGATTATAATCGATTATAATCTTGGTTTTGTCGTAAAAGAGTTCGATTTAAAATTTTGTTTATAATTTATACTAATCTTGATTTTGTTTCGCAAAAATCCGATTATCGTTTTCGATTTTTCCCAAAGAATTTCGAAGTTTTAATGGATTTTAATCGCTCAAATTTTCCACTAGGATTGTTACCCATTAATCTACTTTGATCTATTATTATTACGCGTTAATCTGCTCCAATCTGTTATGATTACCTGTTAACCTGCTTTAATCCATTATTATTACCTGTTACTTAGCTTCAAAATAGTAGTACCTATTAATTTATTTTGATATTTATTACCTGTTAATCAATTTAATCGATTATCACTTCTTAGGCACCCTCACCGTCAAAAATCGATCTGAGCCCAGGAATGTTCAAATGACCTGAAATTTTCAAGATATGTTGAGGCTGTTGTGGAAAAGTTATGTTAAAATTTTCAGCCCGAAATCATGATGTTTCAGGGAGATACTGTTTTGGAATCAAAATGGGTAATCAAGGACTATGATCGGTTTTTCGATAAAAATGTAACTTGAATTTATTGAAAAATACATAAAATGCATTAATAATATTTGACCCGTATCTCCCTAAAAATAGCGGCCAAATGTAAAAAAATTATAGCCAAAATAATTAGCACAAAAAGCTCTTCAAACTGTAAAAGTTTCACTGAATTTCGACGTGGTCGCTGGATAAACTGGCAACATACCAAGGACACACCTACACACCGTTTGAGCTCGTATTTTGCTCATGCATAGAGCTCATAGTGTGGATAAGAATTTGAAAAAGATGCTGCTCATCAGACTCCTGTTCTTGAGCTATGAGCGAAGTGGAACCAAGGAATTCCGATGTGCAATTTCGCCTAAAACTAGATCCCATGACTCTCATAATATTTTGAAACTTCCACAGAAACCGAATGATTTCTTCTCAAGATATGGAATGCTAAGCGAATTAAATCTTGTTGACACTTTTGTGATAAAAAAAAACCCATTTTTTTCAAACTTGTTACCGTGCCAATAAATCATCCACTTTACCTGAAAACTTTCAGAATATTATAATGTCATCAAATCTAGTTTCGCGTGAAATTTCAGATTGCCGTTTCTTGATTTGGTTTCGCTCATAATACTTTTTACTATACTGGAAATTCAGGAAAAAGGATCACAACTCGACAACAAGGGCCTAATACGAAGAATCCTTCTAAGAGTTTTATGTACACTATGATGGCTACGAATTAGCAACATTTGAGCTCTAACAAGGTGTGTCAGAGAGTGGAGTTCTCTTGCAAGGCTGAAACTTTTACAGTCTATGGTAGTTAGGCTACTCGATTCAATTTTAAAGTTTCAACCAATTGCGAGACTTTGTTACAGTTCTATTGATAAACAGAAGTGCTTGATAGAATTACAAAAACTGGGTCATAAAATTTAGCAATTTGTTAATAACTAAATAAAATATTGCTCAGCTACACGTACTAGGAAAAAAGCTTTATAGCAAATGTGTAACTTAGGACAGCCAGCAATGCGTAGAGAAAAGGTCAAGAAGCATTAAAAGAGTCTTTTAACGGAGAAAAAGGCTCATGACGAAATCGTATGTTGAATGAGCAAAAAAATCAAGCGAAAATTTTTATGAATTGTCTCATATAATTGAAATGATACTCGATGGGCTCATTGAAGCTCTCTTAAGATTCAGAAGGTATTCACTTTCTCGAATAGAGTTACGGTCGTTGAGTTTTCCTGTGTTTTTATTTTTTTGGAGTAACTTCCTTCCCGCCATAGAAGACTCCCTTGAAGAAATGATGCATCAGAGTTGATAAAAGACCCGTTTTAATTAATTAATTTTCCAAAAAGCCGGAGCCTCATTAGTGTATTAACGTCAAAAGATACCTAATTTAAAGAATGCTGAGCTGGAAATTTTAAAAGAAAAATATCAGCATTATTTCTGAGACTTTAGAGCCCTAAAAAACTCTTCCGAATTTTTCAAAACTATTTCGATTTTCTAAAGTGCGTTTTTAATTAAATATTATGAAAAAAATGATATACAATAGAAGACCTGTCAGAAAATGTTGTACGCTTGAACATAACAAAAGATCCAGGGTCTTCTGTTGCGTGGGGAATAAGGAATATTCCTTTTTATCAAGCTTCTCAGAATATTCTAATAGCCATAGGCTTTATCTGCAGACAAAATTTCAGGTCGAAATTCTACAATTTTGCTTTTTCGAAAATATTTAGGTATCAGTCGAGTATCGCCAGTACCTATAAAATACCAGTAGAATGGCTATAACTGTTGAACGATGTATCGTAGTTGTCCAGTTTTTAGGCTTTTTTGTTTCATGAGGACTTACTCTCACGAATATAACGAACACATAAGTGGCGTGATAGTTGAGGTGCCTGCACCTTTGATCGTCGATTTGAAAACGTAAGCATATTAGTCAATGAAAACCTGATATCTCAGCTATAAGTCGCTAAAACAAGCTGAAGTTTTTATGGTATTGTGATAGTAACCATATGCCTTAACATTTTAGGCTTCAACCTGATCAGTTATAATCTGCTCGATGAAATCAAACATGTACAGTTAGTGTGGAATGTACAAGACTTAAAAACATACTATCTCGCGAATAGCATTATCTATAAGGCCCACAAAATTACAAAAGCTTATACTCCTTGTAACTACTAGTAATAGCAGTTTGAACTTGTTCAGTCTTTTTATGGTTAAGAAATCGGTGATTGATCAAAAAGATGGATTTTCATGGAGTAACAAATGAAAATATTCGTAGTTAGGTCTCAAAAGCTCAGACAACCGAACTGTCTGATGTTTTTACAAGATTTATGATGCCCTATAATCTGAAAGGGTTGCGTTGTATATGTGTGGATTTGATAAGTAGAGGATGCAGATAAAATCGCCACAATGATCCACACTCAAAACCTTGACTATTTCATTGCTCGGTTTATAAAATGTGTTTTGATAAAGTCAGTGCCGATATGAGTGATTAATATTGTTGATTGCACAATACTTAATATATTTTATTGAAAATTTAAAAAGACTGCATGGTGCCCACTTGCAATACTGACTAAAAAAGGCTCTGGTTTGAGGAAGACAAATATCTATGCCTGTACTATGCAGCAGTGTGCAAATAGAAAAAACTCACTATTTGCTATATCTCGTCTACAATTATGACTTCAAAACTCTACATTAACGATACAGCTACTAAGAAACATAGTATTGTAGGCAACCAATTGTCATACAACTATATTTCATTATACAATATGTAAATTTATAGAACAGCCATGAATGCCGAATTCGAAAGTTCAATTCAATTCAAGTTTTGAAATTTAAACACATCACTTTAGATGTGCATGCCACAAAACATAGGCACACAACATCTAGTCCAATGTAGGTCTAACTAGAAGAAATGCTCAAAAGCATACACCAAAGTCGCTCAAATGACGTCCCCTATGCCTAACTTCATACGGAGCCATACTCTTACCATTTATCACTACCTTACTCTACATCGTGCATTATCATTTCAGACATTTATGATGAACGTGATATTGTTTAATAAAAGCGAAGTTTTATGCAGAATAAGAAGTATTGATGTAGACCTCAGACCGTTACTGTTGACTTTTGAAGGCATAAATGGTGCATTTGGACCTATAAATGTAGAAGCAATAGTAAAAACTATAGAGAAAAAGCATAAGTGTAGAATGTGGGTATGTATCGTGAGTGTGGGGTGTTGGCTTTAGTTTGAACTTTGGTGTCGTTATGGGTGTGAATATGAGTAAGGATGTTTGTGTATATTTGTTCATGTAAATGAATGTGTGAATGAGAGTAGTTGTGTGGGTATATGTGAGTGCGCTATGGTGTCGGTAAGAGTATACAAAGCTCTGCACTCACACTGTCACACATCAATGCATCCGTGGCCAATTGTTCGAGAGCGAATTCTTCTAGTAGTCACATTTACGGCTACCCAACTCTTTATTTATGCTGATTGTTCTTTACATTTATAATTTTCACTATTAAACGCCCGAATCTATGACGCTTGCCCGCAGAACATTTGCCTGCCGGACAGATGCCCGCAGGACACTTGCCCGTAGAACACTTGTCCACGGAGGACACATGCCCGCAGCGGACACTTGCCCGCCGAACAGTTGCCCGTGTGAGGACACTTGTCCGCAATGCACCAGGATACTTGCTTGGTGACGATTTAGGAACTATAAACTTATTACATTATTGAAAAATTACTGCATCTTATCAGCAGAGTTATGTGAACTAGTGATATCAAACTATCCTCCAACAATTGTATGACTTCTCAAGGATCTATCAATACTTAATCCTCATGCTTGTGTTTGTGTCTGTTCGTATTCCTTTCTTCCATTTTTTTCGACAAACCATTCTCTTTCTATTCGATATCGTTTTCCTCGCTCGTTTTACATAGCTTGGTTCTAGAGTTAGGTTGTGCACATCCGAACATTTGGAATTCCGCTGAAAAAAGACCAATCGATGATCGAAGTCGAATTAATCCAAACCTGAGCCGGGATTAGACGACGGAAATATTTGGTGAAACAACACCAACAAATAATAGTTTTGAATATTTTGAATGAATAGTCGACAACAAATTTGGAAAAATAGTAGCACTAGCCATTAACATCCTGGTCAAGTCGGCCAAACTTATTTTTCTTGAACTTGACAGTTCGTTTGTTAATGACCCATATTTTTGTAGGTTTCCATTTCTGCATTCTACTACTTATAAGATGTATATATAACTGAGTTGATAAAATGAATAAGATTTTGAAAGCAATGAAATTAGTCCCTTTTGCTTCGAAGAATAGTAGTGCGAATTTATTTTGCGGGTAAGTGTCATGCAGGCAACTGTCCCGCGGGCAAGTGTCCTACGAGCAACTGTCCCGCGGGCATCTGTCCGGCGGGCAAGTGTTCTGCGGGCAAGTGTGCGTATACCTAGACGCCCAGTAGGGTAATTCTTTGTTGCTTAAGTTTTGCCAAAGTATATCGTTAAAACTATAAATGTACCACTTTAGAAGCATTAATTTGAAGGAGGATATCAAGCATAGCAATGTTTTTATTCGGATGTGCTCATATTAAAACAACTGAGTAACGCTTTATCTACATGTCTCTTTTTTCAACACATGTGACTATATAAACGAGCAAGATATCAACATACTGGTGATAGCGTTATCAGTACTATTAATCGTTAAAACCTAACTTATTTTTATGAAACGGTTTACCATAGAAACTTCAAACAGCTAAAAAGTAATTTCTAAATGAGGCAGTATTGTTATATAGTGAGTAATGAACCTTCACACATTTCCCAAAAATCAAAATATGGGACAACGACGGTGTTTCAAAATTTTCATAAGCAAACCTGATCAATCGATGGCGATTTAGTAACGCTGTTTCTGACTGAACTGAGGTGTTTGCTTAAAAAAATTATTTCTATGGATAGAACACAGGAAGACACGTTTCGAGCAATAGTTTGTAAAACAAAAATATCTTGCGTTTGACTAAATATTGTGTACAAGTTATTTTTATGACGGAAATACACTCGAGGATGACCATATCTTCAAATATAAATCACTTCCTTTGAAAATGGCAAAACTTACATATTTTATGCTAGTTACGAGCCTATTTCAAGTAACTTAATATGATGCATTCGCTTTTGGCAAAGTACGTGTGAAAAGCAGAGAATCAGAAAAACTTACGACATGCTTGTATGCTTACCATTTATGAGAGGCATCTGCTTAACAACAGCTTGTTCTTGTGGCTATGTCTTGCTAATTACTCAAGGTGTACCAAAAATAATGTCGTCTTTATCTTATTTCCATATAGAAACCTTGAAAACATTTTCTTTTTCTATATATTGAAGAGAAAACGATGGTCTATTTTTCTGTTCTATTCGATCACTATTGAACTGATATCGTAATAATAACACTTCGATGAAAATAGTTTTTCTGTAAAAATCTAACGGTTGTACTAATGCTATTTAAAAAAGACCGAGTGAGTACTTTTTGAATAACGTTTCATGGAAGCAAAATAGAGAGCTGAGGCTTTCACTGTTCGAAAGAAAAGATAAAGATGCAGCGAATTCTATGCTTTACATTTTTCGATCTAATCTTTTTAAGATGTTCAATCGAGTTCTTTGAAAATAAATCTACTTTGCAAGATGTGCACAGCGAGTTTTTAATTGTCAGATGTGCATGCAAATTGTTAATGGAAGATCTACAAAAGTACATAAGGTTGACATGTTTTAAAATCAATTTTTCAAGAATGACAGGCATCCTAGTTGAGGCTGTAACCGTTTTTTTAAGCAACTTCTGTGACAAAATGTTTTTTTTGCTGTTTACTTCTTAATACAAAAAACATTTTCTTTTTGGCACTTAAAAATTGATTAAACAAACTTCAGACGACTTATGTAGAAAACTCATGATATAAAATTCGATGCACCTTTATCTTTTCTTTCGAACAGTGAAAACTGCAACTTTCTATCTTGTTTCTATGAAAATTTATCCAAAAAATACTTAGTTTTTTTTGACATAGAATTAACAGAATCGTTACATTTTACAGAAAAACTATTCTTATCAAAGTGTTATTATTACGATATCAGTTCAATAGTGATCGAATAGTACAGAAAAATAGCCCGGTGTTTTCTCTTCACTATATAGAAAAAAGAAAATTTTTTCAAGCTTTCTATATGAAAATAAGATAAAGACGACATTGTTTTTGGTATGCCCTAGGTATATTTTTGTATATTATCCATATTGTTCAACAAGATCGTTCAATATGCTTGGTTTAAGAGCATCGTCTTCCTTCCCTGATCTCAAAAATTTTTCTTTCGATAAAAAGTCTTTTAGTTATAAAGAGACATTCAAAGGTCCTCTATCAAAGGTCACCGAAATGAAAAG
>CAJNOP010001079.1:208-25882 GCA_905250075.1 Rotaria sp. Silwood1
TTGATCTTATGTCCGAATAAGAAAAGAGAAAAAACTGAATCAACCTGCTTGTTTGGTGACGAATGGATGATCGACCTAGGTCCACTCAACAATGGAATATGAATGACAGGAAGCGAAGCAAGCTAATTTCGACCATTGTTGAAACTTAAGAAGAAGAAAGTATGACTATAAGCGTGTATCACCACTTATTACGTAGTGAGTAGTGATCGGAATAACCGTTGAAACGATTATTCTAGAAAATCACGATTGAAAACCTTAAAGTGAACGTTAGAAAGAAAAAACGACGTGATGATCATTGGTTTTGTCGTTTACAACTGCTGTAGAGCTGCCTTGGCTTATAGATCATGAAGTGAAATAAATTTAGTCCGTCATTACACTTCTTTGTTCGTTCATTCATAACAAAGAACTATATAATGTACAAAATATAGCTAATGCCTATGTTTTTTTCTCTAATCAGTCACAGAAGAACCATTCTCTTGTTCTTCTGATTTACACCAATTTGTCTATATGAGTTAATATGTTTGTTATCTGAGGGTTTTTTTTTGAAATACCTTCAAATTAATTCTTCAATCATTAAAAAATAAAACAGTGTGATCACTTTCTGAGTTTACTTTCATTTTATGCTTTCGATATGATACAGAAAGCTTGTCATTCTTACGAAGATGATTTGATTTCATATCTCGAGTAATGATGTCTGCTAGCTTACTATATGCCATTAAATAAATGATACTGTTCTAAGAATATTCGTGACTCTTTTATACTACCATGATTACAGATGTTGATTTTATCGATTCATATGATAGGAAAATAGTCTATGTTTAATGGATGAACTTTTAGCAATGAAATCTGAAAGAAATAGTGAAAAATTAATCGGAGCCAATTTGTAGCTTTTTAGATATCCATGAGAAAATATTTAGTTGGTTATGCATACATTGTGAACTAGACAGAAACATACTTGTGAACACGTAGAAAAAGTCCACATAAGATATCATATGCGTCTTTTTGTTTGAAAATGATTCAATTTTACTCTTTTCTTCATTCGAATTTTTCTAGTAAATAGATTTTGTTTGTAAGATACCGAGAGTGCTCAAAGAGATTTAAAGCGAGAACTAAAATCCTTTTTTTCCTTCCGAAATATGTCATCTGATGCGGTTTTTGATCAGCTATTCGAATCTGACACAAAACATTTTATTGGAGTGATATGATATCGAAAATTCTTAGAATTAAACATAATGGAGTAAAACATACATTAGTTAAACTTCGAAAAAAAAATTGCAGGATAATATATACAATTCGAGATTAACAATAAAATATGAACAAATACTAATGGTGCGTTGATTTTCCTCAAAAAGTTTTCGCGCTTTGGCCAGCATGCCAGCTATAATGTTCTCGTATTTGCTTTTTGGTTCGAAATGCTTGTCCAACTACATTATGTGCAATGAGAGCACTGACCGAATTCAATGCATTTTTCGGAGATGGCAAATCATCACATAGAGCTTCGGAGATAGTCACCGATCTATCAGGTTTTGGCCGACTAGCACGAACAAAATCAGGATAGAATGTTAATTTCACTGATCCAGTTACATGTGCACACAACTCTCGAATGACATTGATGTAGGTTACCATCGTTGTATTGTGTAATCCACCATGTACTATCTCTTCGGTCAGTTGAGTGTTGAAACGAAATAGTTCTTGATGCATTCGAGGTGGAACCGATGCAGCTCGCAATCGACACATCGCTTCTCGGAGTGCATCAATACCAGGCGTCAGATTTCATTCTATTTCATCTTTTCCTGTAGGACGTGATTCAACAGATGCTTTCCAAAGTAGACCATATTGTCAATCAATCTTGTTCAACTCTCCGACGAGTTTCACAAAACTCAATCGTTGTTGATTGATAGCTACTGGTCGACCTTCTTCGAAATACAATATCACTGTTCGAGGTGGAAGTATTGTCGACAATTGAACAGGAAAATCGTAGTCTGAGCGACTTCGAGTGTCATCATCTTCCTCTTCTTTCAGAAATGTTTCGTCTCCACTCGTACATGGATCATCTTTTCCAGATCTAGTTGACAAATCTTGACCAATGCAAAGTCGAATGACATTCAAACAATCTTGACGTTTGAATATTTTTCCCCAAAAGAAATTTGGTGACCATCATGGTTTACTACCAAGATATTCATAAGCAGCTGTCATAAATCTCAGATTATTGTTTTGATTCTTTACTGATCCAGTCAGATAGACTTGTGCGCAAGACAACTCTTGTGCTGAAGCCTTGACGATAAGACTGTGGCTGAGTGATGAGTTTGGAAAGATACCCGGTGAACCTAGAATGATTACATCACCCATGAGCAATGAAACAAAATATTCGTTAAGTTCTCCGCGCATATCTTTGAATTTCGGATTGGATACATCTAACATCAATAAATTCTGACGAATGTTTCGCGCAGCATCAGCAATACCATCACTGTGAATACCTTCAAAATTCAGTGTAAGACTCTGTACTTCAATATCGAAGAATCGAGAAAGAATGAGCGGAATAAATGATGTGTCAACAACACCTCTTAATAGACCACAAATGGTAGGACAATGTAATGTTGTTCGATCTTTCTTTCATGACTGAATGGTCTTTCATCCTTTATTTCACCATTTTCAGCATAGTTTGCACTGTTGGTGAATACCGAACATGGTAGAGTGACTAGCATGTTGGATTTTAAAGCTTGAGTGTGTGTCTCTGAGATATAACGTCTTAAACCGACTTACTTTTATACGTAAAAAATACACTATTAGCTGGGGAAGTCTCATAAACTATAGTTCGTCATTCAATTATTTACTCGACCTACATAATCAGATATTTATAGCATATTGCGTAGTATGTTTGACTCAATCAGATTATGAGGAATTCTTCTCACTCAGAATACCCACGAATAAGTTATCACAAAGTAGAAGAAGAAAGAAGGCGATTCATCTAGTACACATCTACCAATACAGTTTCATTGCATCAATTAAGACAATATAGAAAGAAAGGGAAATTGAGTCATTTAGTCAACGTCATCAATCAATATGACGAAGAAATCTGTTTATGTCGTATCAAGTTATGTCATAGATCAAGCAAAAGAAAAGAAAAATCATTTGATAAGTAGACATCAAATAATATGATGATCTAGGATTTCTTTGGACGTAACTTCCTTTGCTCGCCAACAAGCGTGTGCATTGAATTTTGAGAAGTTCTAGAAACATTTGAAATACTATCGTGGTGTTTGAACTTTCAAGTACTAATGAATTTTCTTCAAATCGATCTGGAGAGCAAAGCAATATCTGGAAGTATCTTTGTAAAACTTTGAGTATGAAAAAATAGCGACAATGGAAAAAAGGAATGAACCTAAAATAATGCAGATTTGCTTAGATTAAGATGATGGATATTGTAGAGAAAGATATCAAGTGTTTATTATGAATTTGAAGTTGAATAAATAGGGAATGATGAGACCAATAAGAAAATTGAGAAAAGAAAACTGAAGGGCATCGAGACAACTCTCACATATTAACTTGTTGAATGCAAAGAACACGAAAACATTGCCCAATAATCGGTTCGATAGATCTTGACGTTGATGCAGTGGTCTCTGAGTATATCACGACAATCTTGCGGAATCAAGATCTTTGGTGACCTTTTTCTGATCTCTAGGTTTGATATTCAAAAACTATTGCTGAAACATAATTCCTTGGGTTGTGAGACAAGCAATGAATGTCCAAACATTAGAATGAAATTCCATAATTCGTTCGTTGAGATGACCGTTCTAACCAGATCGAGAAAAGAGTTGATGGGGGTGTTTGTATTTTTGCATTCGACATTGAATGTTCCGTCTAGTATTTTACATTCACCATTGTTGTATGTCTAGTCTATCTTCTGTCTTACACAAATTTTCAAAAACGAAATAAAGAGACAACATTAGCTACGCTTTATTGAAGATTAAATTGGTTATGTTGTATCGCTCAGCGCTCGACAAAATACTCGAGCATCAAGCACTATAAATGATGAGATTGACTAAAGTCATTTTTCAGTTCCTTCAACATGTTTAAGTTTTTTATGTTGAAATTAATGTCATAACGATCATGAATAACATTAAGAAGGTTCATTTTGCAATATATATCTCAATTAATTTTGGGAGTAGAAAAAAAATCGCGTTATTCACTTTCGCCGTTTTAGAAGAGTTGTGTTATATTATAATGCACTTCTAAACATGTTTCGATCTAATTGTATTCGAAATTCTCGTTTTCAGTGTGATTTTTCCTCTACTGGTACTGGTACTCGTACTCAAGAAAGTCCATACTTGTGCAGCTCTGATATCGACTTCAGTGTTTGTTTACCCACTCTTAGAATTTTAATTATATTGGTTAATATTCATATGTTGATAAACAACTTTACAAACTTGAATATTGCAGTTAAAATCAACGAATCGATAGAAAATACATGAAAGTTAAAAGTGTGAGTTTTCATTTCAATCATATACTTACTGGTTTTGTATTCGAATTTACTATAAAACTACAAGCTGCAATAATTCTCGTAAATTTTTGACATTTATCTTAATGAAAGGAAAAAGATAATTTATCACTACTTTCTCACATTTTATCTATTATGATGCGACTTTCGAGTTCCAATGAAAAGGATCGTATATTTTGTTTAATTGAAAAGTTTACTAGTATCCCATTATATTTAAATCATCGATAATTATGAAATATTTATTGAATCAACAGAAAAATCTCATGAAACTATTTTCAACTATATAATATTTCATAAACAAATTATATATTGAAAAAAGATAATAGACATATGATCAGTTTGATTATGATGATATAATAAAATGGGATTTTAAAATTCTGTTTGAACATATGATTTTGGAGTGAAACTTAAAAACATAAAAAGTACAACTGTTAATTCATATGGATATAATACTTCTATATTTTTTCATTAATATTAGCTTCTTTCATTTGAGTTTCAAGTGATTCTTTAATTATTACTACAATCAGTCGTTTGCACTGCATCATGAAATGCTAGTTGATCCGAAATTCTAAAAATATCACAGCTACATTGAATAAATGGAAAAAGGAAAGGAACAAAAGATAATATTGTTTACCCGAGAAATTTTTTATTATTGACAAAGTTCTGATCAATTACTCTTGCTTTTTTACGGAAAACAAAAGCCTTAAGAAAATTTATATATATAAATTTAAAAATAGAATGAACAGAAAAATTAACTAACGGATAACATTGATAACGAAATAAATTATTCTTGTCTTTTTGTATGAATACTCTACAGAAATTGAATCAAATTTTAAATTATTAGAAGATAACAGTATTTTATACACTTGTCATCAGAAGCCATATCTCTATAAACAAGATCTTTTTTTTTTGAAAATTGGTTCAATCTTGCAAATTTCACGATCATCATATAGTAATTATTTACTCTTTTCCTCTATAGTTGTTAATACAACTCTATTTGATACCGACTATGAATGAATCTTTATAGGCATAGTAAGACATTGCTTTAAGTGGTATTCAAGAAAAATTAATCAATTAATAATTCATTTTAAAAAAGTCTTATTAACTGTTAAAATGTGCCTAAATCTATTGACTGTTCAGATGAATTTCAAGTGTATTTTTTACATATATATTTGATATATAATTTAGCAAGATAACTTAGTCAGATATTAGATATATAGTTACTTAAGAGTACATGTATAAAGAAAGCCAATTAATCATGAAAATAGAAAAATTCATGATTTTTATAAAAATATGAATATTCACAAGTATATCAACATTATGTAAACAAACAGTTAACATAAACTTTGTTTAGTCTAATAATTTTCACGTGTGAAATTAACACAAACTATCGACTAGAAGAATCTACACTTTCATTTAATGATAATTAAGAGAAAACAATATTTAATAAGTATACAGGTCGAACACCTATATTAATACGAAAAAAAAAGGTTTGTTTTTTAATATCTTATAAAAATATGATTTTCTATTAGATAATTATTCATTTTCAGTTCCAATACTTTGTCTCATACTTGACTTCGTTATAAATATAAGTTAAAAATAAATAACATAACGTAGTTTTTGTTCATATAAATAAATATTTCGATGTATTACATACATTTCATTTTTATAAAATTTACCTGTATTTCAAATACTCCTAAATGCATTAGATTCATTATTTCTATCAGTAGAATGTAGTGGTGGTTAGTATCTAATACAATTTTCTTTCTTGGTATTTATATTCTTGAAGATTTTGTCTAAATTGGAAAAAGAATAGGAAATCTAGAAACTATTTGTACAAATTTCTTATGTTTACCACATATTTTTTCCGACTAGACGATAGTATTGTAGCCCATTTTCTACCAAAGATAATTCTCCGTGTATTTCACGTAACTTAGACAAATAAATGAATGTTGTTATTAGCATATGAAAATATTTCTTACTTTATTTTGTGCATCAATAAGAATATCTTGTTGCCTCTTTTAATCGATGTTTTGTATGATTTTTTTCAGAGTATCTAGAATAACTTGACATATTAAACTTAGCACTAGGAAAATTCATTATCTCGAAATATATGCTTCTTAATTTTTCAAATATTTTTAGACATATTATCGAAATAATATTGATTATGTTCTCAGAATAATATTCTATACCATCACACTAGAAATTATCTCTACTTTCTATAATTCAATTAATCAGACATAAATTAAAGTTATAAAACTGAAAAATAAACATATATACCAATTCATAGTTTAATTAAAAGTTCTGCTTAATAATTATTTAATTTTAATTAGACATGTCTCTCAACGATAAAAAAAAGTATAAACGAATATATTTGAATAAAGGTTATAAAAATAGTTCTTTGTCTGTATGTTTTCTAATCTTCATATCGTTGTTCATCTTCAACTCATTTGGATTTTATCAAAGCAATTATAGAATTATATCCGAAATTCTTATTTAGTAACTAAAAAACATATTGAAAAATTGAGACATGAGCATACATAGATTTAGTGATATTATTCTAATAATATTGGATTTCAATATTTAAGTTCAAGTTATACTATTGACATATACTTAATCCCATTACTAGTAAACAATGGAGAAGAAGAAAAGAATTAATTGAATAGATCATTTTACATAAAGAAAAAAAAATCCTATAATTCATTGATACAACCAAAAACCTCAATTTTGTTATGGCCAATTCGTTGCCTTTTATCTTTACAAGACAATTTTGTCTTCCTAATTGATATGAACACTTTTTCTAATATTGACCAATCGATAGAGCTTTTTAAAAACTACAAAATCATATATTTTTAATAATCGACAAAATTTGGCCACATGGGATTTCCTATACCAAACTATTCATGAAAGATCATTTTTGGCTTAAAATTCATGTTTTCTCCTTCTTTGAGAAAGAAGAATGTGGGTGTGGAGTATGGGAGGTTCTTCTTCGTGGTATCCGCAACCACATCCAAAAAATATCATCTCCATTCGTACTTACGTTGAAATTATTCGAACAAAATTAATTATCAATTTGAATAAATTTCTTCATTTTTTTTATTAAATGATCTGATCAATCTGTTTAGTCATCAACACTATACTACGTTTAGTAAACATTTTTTTTATTTGTTTTTTCTTGAACACTAAATGTATTTTACTCATTCGACATTTATGCACAGTCAATCATTCAATCTTTGTTTCTCACATTTTTATTTCATTACTTTGTTAAAAGATATATTAAAATCTGCATTAAAGATTATAATTATTATATTTTTAATGCATCACATTCAATATCTTTTAGTGTAAATGTCATCGATAGAATTGTCAGAATGAAAAAATTTTTGTTTTTTTATTTTTTTTCTATTGTTAATTGAGTAAATGTTCAAGACAAAGGTACAGAATCAACCACAGCAGTATCAAGAATAGATAGATCATCCTATCAATGCATGCATTTAAATAAATAATATTTTATTAATTAATTTCTATTTTCGAATTGATTGTGAATCAATAATTACTACATTCTCAGTTTATTTGTCTACGTTTAATAAGTCACAATGAATTCCTATTACTTTTATTATAACATATTGTCGTTTTAGTGCATGAAATCAATCAGGTATTTAGGTTATTCATTGAATATCTGCTTCATTAAAATCTACGACAAGCGAATAACTTACATTGTTAAAAAGCTTTTTAAATTTAACTAATATTATGCATGTGTTTCGTAAATCAGATACATGTCTCGAAATTTTACAGTGTTGCATCAGATACTAAAGTCGATTCTTTTAGGAAAAAAGAAAGAAACTTTTTGGGATAACATCAATTTCGTCATAGTGACTTTTGGACTAGATAGGAGTCTTTGTGTCTACCACATTCACATGCCCATTGTATCATTCTTCATCAAGTTTTTATTGAAACGTAAACTGTCTGATGAACTAATAAAAAATTCATGGAAAGAATCAAGGATGTCGATGTGATTGTGGGTGCAGATTATCATTCCAAAGCCCACACCCACTATTGAGATCATTTGTGAACAGTCTCTAATAATTGATTAATATCATTCTTGATGAATAATTATGATTGAAATCTAGTATAATATAATTCAATGGGATACATTAACAAACATTGTTCAAGGCTACGGATGTCGGTCTCACCTTCAGCCATACTCACACTTAACCAATTATTCGATATTTTGATGTTACCGAGACATGGTCATTTCTAAATACAAAGTAATAGAAAAATCAAGTTTATTCATGACAAAAAAACGAAAAATTAGTAACACGAGAGATCGTAAAAATGAATATTGATAGTTAATTTCTTTTTTTCTCTACTATTTCAAACTGTTTTCTTCAGTCATGTAAGAAAAAGAAAAAAAATGAAACGAGTGCGACACATTTAAATGAAAGCAAATAAGAGAGAGAAGAATAAAAACCCTGAATTTAAAGTTAAATGGTAACATGTACGATGGTCTCCTGATTTTGTTATGAGTATCCTGTTTTATCAATTTATGTTTTTTTACAAATCAATGAACTTCATCTGTCATATATAATTTTGATTAAGGACATTAAATCATTATTTCTTGCTTGACTACGAATATTGTTTATCTCTCTTTTTCAAAAGCTTTGTATGTGAAAAACAATCTCTGATATCTTTCACTTTCTTCAGTTATCAAGATAAATATATTTTGTGTAGAATAAATGCATTCGACATATACTATTGACGTTATTACACAAAGAATGAAGAGAAAAAGCATTTTGCCTACAGGTTTTGTGTTACGTCTGTTCTTATTCACTGCAGATTGAGAAAACTAAAGAAATATTGACAAAAGTAGACGTAGACGTAATATAGATATAATGGTATGACAGTTAATAGTGTAAAAAATTATTCGATAGCAAAAAACTACTCTACCATTTGATGCCTATAAAAGTGTAGCGATTCAAAATGAGAGTATGTTCTTCCTGCTATTAAATTGTTTCGATTTAATACTTATTCAATTTTTTCTTTCACAAGGAGTAAGGTAAGACGTGAAGTCGTTGTCAGAAACTGAGACTTTCTTCGTCTATCTATCATTTTCAAAACATGGGTATTCATATCAAACAACTTATTAAAATAAAAAATTATATTGAATAAGTTTCTATATGTAATGATAAAGGGCTGACTTGGCTACATTATGTGATTGTTATTGAATTACTTCAATAGCTTTCAATTAAGTTGAACAACTGCATACTAAAACTTGAAGGTATAGGAGAATAACCTGAATAAATATTACATATTCGACGGTTGTCGTCGGACATAAGAATGAACATTTTGGGTTTTGTTTATATAGACTTCTTAAAGTTAAATATAGTATTGAGAAATAAAACATTTATCATATTGACTTTTGTAGATGCTTATAAATAATGTCATTAATGATTAAATATAAGGGAGCTCAATTTTTGTCAGTGAAGTTATTGGATATTCGATGAGGGATAACTTTCAGAAGATGGATGTTTTGTTTAGTATCTTCCTCTGAAGATTTAATATGTGATACTGTTTTACCTTTTTTTCTGCAATTCAGAATTTAAATATTTTCTTCTTTGTATGAAGACAAGATGTATTATGGTTTGCAAATATTGTATAAAATAGTAACAACTGCCAAGCCATAGTTTGCTTTTACGCTGTAGATTAAACATATTTGAAATTACAATGTCAAACGAAGTTATTCAAGAAAGGTAAGTGTGAAATGTTTAGTCAAAAATGATGTTGAAAAGAGTTTTGTTTACAGGAAGTGGAAACGACTCGGCTTTATCAGATAATATGAATAAACAGCTTAAAAAGTCTAAAATTTGATTTCTAACCAGTTATTCGATGTTTGTTTGATATAACATATCACGCAAATATACTCACTACTGGTCGAAAGTCCCAAGATTTGTGATATTTCCCCACGGCTTTGATAATTTTTCATCAAATTTTTGCCAGAAATAGAGCTGAAAAAAAACTGATCGCCAGTGCCAATTCGAGCTCTTTCGACTGAAATAGGATGGAGTTATAATTCAAATACTAATTTCACCTCTGTTTACCTGTTAACCAATATTCACAGTCCTTATGAAAAACAATCAAGATGCTACGAGTCTTGCTTAATCTCTAAGTTATTTTTTAGCTTGGTAATGTTAATTGATTTTGCGATACAGGCAGGAATACGTAGTGGGCATTTATCGTTCGTAGATTTCTAGAATCTCGATTGTTTTTCATAAAAACTGTGAATATTGGTTTCCCGGTAAACAGAGGTGAAACTAGTGTTTGAATTATAACTCCAACCTATTTCAGTGAAAAGAGCTTGGATTGGTACTGGCGATCAGTTTTTTCAGCTCTATTTCTGGCAAAAATTTAATGGAAAATTATCGAAGCCGTCGGAAAATATTACACATCCCGGGAATCATAGCCAGTGGTGTATTTGTTTTCTTTTTCAGCATTATTCCACTTGTTAGTTAGGTCGATGGCTTTATGTGTCACTGACTTATTTCGTTTATCTTATTTTATCAAATTTAGGATGCAAAAATATTGCGTCGACGTAAGTTTTGCATTCGGTAGTGAAACCAATAATGAAGAAAGAAAAAAACATTGTGATTCGTTCTGTTTTATGTCTATCATTACGTTGCATTATGTTGTGCTCAGAGAAAGGAAGAAACTGCAAACGAATGTGGACGTAAACGTGATAGCAAGACGCATACATCAATACGGTGAGTAATTAAACGACGAGTAGCACTGACTGAGAAATGCGAACAATCATATGACCGTTTTGGTCTATCATAGAATTATTCATATTTAGATAAAGAATAATTTCCAACTTTTCAATTGCTCCGATTCAATATTTGATCGTGTTTTTCTACAGAAAAAGCTGAGGTATATTACATAGTGATTAGATGGACAAAGACATTCGTCTTCTATACTCAAGCCATAGATGCTTATATTGATCATCTAGTGAAAATGAAAAGCTAGATTCAATAAACTCAGTTTTGAGATTAAAAAGAAATTACTTTGCTTCTTTAAATAAAAGCTATCTTATTACTATGATCTTAATGAGTCAATGTTGACTCTCGAAAGCGAGGAAGAAAAACCAAATAAAGTGTTATTTCTTTCACACGTGTTGTCGAACATTAAAAGTAACATCCGTAATCTTTTTATCTAGCTGCCTCAAGTTCAAATATATTATTTATCAAAACCCTGTAACAACCTGATATTTACCAATCGTCATCAAATGATAATCGTGATTATCCAATGATAAGAAACTTTATATGTTAGTAGAAACTTTTATCCTTAGTTTAGGAACTAAAGCAAATTAAACTGAATTATTAAGTCCTATTCTTTACCATTGTCGGATTCGCATCATATTCTGATGACCTTTTAATACATGAAAGTATTTTCAGAAACATTTTTCAATTGAATGAGTATACGGAGAAAGTAGTAAACGACTGATGAAAAAGGAGGATTATCGGTTTTTCTATTTATATTTTAACAAAATTTAAATCTAACAACACTTGTCTATTTATTAATCCATAGCCTGACTTTTGAACTTTTTCTGATAAATCTAATTCTCAAATTTTTAACCTTGATATGACCTTTCCTGTAAATCAATAAGAATATCCCTCGGCACCCGCTAATTCGTATGTTGCAAAGCCAATATGATAGTACTTCTCTTGCTGAGCACGAATATTCTATTTTTAATGAAAACTTGGTCTAATAACCAAATAAGTATTAAAAAGATTGCTTGGTCAGATTTTTCAAACTTTGTTTTCATTCTTAAGAAATAGTTTCTGGTTCCTAAACCTTTCTGTACGCTTTTGGAGAGTATTAGAATGATTTCTCCTTCACTCAATTTTATTATTCTCTATGAAGGAGAAGGAATCTGCAAGAAAATTTATTAGGATCAGTTTTTTGACAGCCGTGTAATATTTAGATCTAATTTAGTCATCTCATAGTTGTAGTACCTAAACACCCTCGATTCAACAGAAAGGGAATTTTAAGGTTAAATAAGTAACAATTCGATTAAGTAGAAATGTTTAGCAGTGACTATTGATTA
The DNA here is from genome assembly GCA_905250075.1 of Rotaria sp. Silwood1. Classification (NCBI taxonomy): domain Eukaryota; kingdom Metazoa; phylum Rotifera; class Eurotatoria; order Philodinida; family Philodinidae; genus Rotaria; species Rotaria sp. Silwood1. Next base: position 12,802 of record CAJNOP010001079.1, read on the forward strand.
ATACATATAAAAGTTTTATGGGATTTAAATTTTGTTGAGAAGATAAATTAAGAAAACTGATAATACTTCATTTTTAACCATTGATTTACTACTTTCTCCATATACTCATTGGATCGGAAAATGTTTGTACAATACTTTCATATGCTAAAGCGTTATCAGGGTAAGATGATGAGTCAGACAATAAACAAAGAATGGAACTTGATTAAATTCATCTTAGTTTACTTTCATTTCTAAACGTAAGATAAAGCACCACACTTCATTGTCAACAATTAAAAGTATCAATGTTTGACAATACTTTTAGCGTTTCCTTTTTGATAGTAATGTCTCTTCTTATGTTGTCATATAAAAGAACAAAACTGATCTTTAAGATTTACAGGACAAAACACATCACTTAAAGCCATGATTAAGGCTTTGAAAGTATTGACATGATTGGTTCTTCTTCACAAAGGAAATTTGTCATTAATATTGAAAGTATTATCTGAAATACAATTATCAAGTAGTATTTTGACTTTCTGTTTTAGATTAAATAAATTTGCAATTAAAATGTCAAATGAAGTTATTCAAGACAAAGGCCGTGTGAAGTCCTTAGCTGAAGCTGACGTAAAGAAAAGATTCGTCAATAACAAATGGCGACGAGTCTGTTCAGTCGGAAATTGTCAAAAACAAGCTCAACGAAAAAGTCTATGTGCTCGACATCTTAAAGAAAATATAAAACGGCAACAGTCAACAGAAACGAATTCAGTTTTTCATCAATCGTTCATATATCCACCGACGAAAGACTCTAGTACCATCTCTGACGATTCAACAAACTTAGTATCTGTTACAGAATATCATACAGCGCAGAACACTTTTCATGGATATGGTGAGTTTTCTGTTTCATGAACACAATGAATTTAAATGGATTTATATTTTTTACATAATTTTAGAAAGTACTCAAAGGACAATGATACAAGCCCATTCAACTGAACAAAATATTGTGGCACCTTCCATTTCTAAGCCATCAACATCTTCATACGACAGCATCGTATCTAATGATCAAATAAATATTAGTAGATCTTCCATAACTATCATGCCATCAGGTAGATATTTCAGAAAAGTTTTATTTCAATAGTAGAATTTCAATGCGCTACCCAGTTACATTATTACTACACATAATTGACACTCACTTTACTTTAAGACACATCGATCGAGATGTTGCAACAAACTACAGATAATCAAAACAAAGAGACAATTATGAGAAGATGTGCGTATCGATTTCCAATGTCGGATGATGGTGGATGCCGAAATCCTGCCAGATACCTATGTTCTCATTGTCCATCGTCATTTTGTCTCAAACACGGCTCACGACATCAACAGAATGTAAAAGATGAACTAAATCATCTACTAAATGAAGCGGAGGTTAGTAATGGCTACACCTATGATGAGTGAGAGTTTGTTGTCCATCTCAAGGGGACCCCCCTCCTTTCCGGCGTTTCTAAGAAACGGCCTAACGAAAATTCCTGAAACTTTCAGGGTAGATAGACTAGTGTCCTGCGGGAACGACTTTTTCTGATTCCCATTCCCTATTCCCATTCCCTAAAAAAAAATTTTTGTTCCCATTCCCTTTTTCCCATTCCCTAAAAGTTTTCTTTTGTTCCCATTCCCTTTTTCCCATTCCCTAAAAATTTTTTTTTGTTCCCATTCCCACGTTCCCATTCCCATAATTCCCATAAGGTTTTCCAAGGCTCTATTCATCTATGCGAAAGTGTCATTGGCATATATGTATACCAGTTTCTCGAGACATCACGTTTTGCGCATCGCGACGTTGTTACATAGTGCTTCACTTCTTTTCTTTTCCTGTTTTGTTGCTCTTGTTGGCATTGGTTAAGCAGGTGTTCCTTCGTATATGCACTATACATATACATTCAAGCTGGTGTCCCTTTTCATTAAAAAAGTGTTCCACCGTCTAATTAGAAAATGTATAGTCAACCTAGTGTTCATCATATAGAATGTTCCTCTTATAGTAAAGTGTTCTCCTCCCCTCACCCAAATAGAAAATTAAAAAAGTTATAAATAAATATTGAGATTATTATTGATAAATCATTTGTTTTTTGTTGTAAATAACCTTAATATTTATTTATAATTTTTTTTATTTTCTATTTGGGAGAAGGGAGGGAAACACTTTACCGCAAGAGGAATATTCTCCCTATATGATGAACACTATGTTGACTATACATTTTCTTCTTAGACGATGGAACACTTTTTTAATGAAAAGGAACACCAGCTTGCATGTATAGTGCATACACGAAGGAACACCTGCTTAACCAATGCCAATATTTGTGATGATTAAATTACGATGTGGTTAAGAACCAATAAGCAGTCTATTTTTTGCTGATACACATTTGTTATTTTTCTGTTAATTGTATATGAATAAGAAAAGTTATTGAAAATAAACAGTTAGCAGATAGAAATATTTTTATGTGTATTGAAATAAGATAGAAAGAATTTTGGGAACGTCAATTTTTAATTCTGTTCCCATTCCCATGTTCCCATTCCCTAAGTCTAAATGAGAATTCCCATTCCCATGTTCCCATTCCCTAAGTCTAAATGGGAATTCCCATTCCCATGGGAATGGGAATGGGAATGGGAAAATTAGGGAAAAAAGGCGTTCCCGCAGGACACTAAGATAGACCTCGAGTAGTAGAGCCAAAGTTGTCATGGACACAAATTTTCCAGACGTCATCTTCATGGACTTCCAGAGACCCCGAGGTCAAAAACTTGCAAAAAGTTTTGCCCCCCTCAAGTCCACAGATTTCATCCGTTTGAGCTGAAATTTTTACTGTGGGTAGACGGACCCAATCGGGGCGGACGTTTTTTTTTTTCAAAAATTCCAAATACTTCAGACTGGAGAACCAAAATACTGGGCACTTCGCAAAATTTCTAGATTTTTTGGATCCTAAAAATTTTGCGAAGCCTGCCAAACTTGATTAGTAGAAGGTATCCAAAAAAAAAAAAACGCGTCCAACCCAAATCACTTGAAGTCTCGCCAAAAAAATTTGCAGTCTGATCGGACTTGAAATGGCGGAGAAAAGGGGGCAAAACTGGTTTTTCATACCCAAAAAAACTGGTTTCGAGAAAAATGCAAAAGAAAAAAAACTTGTAGAAAAAATTTTTTTCCGCTTATACGTAAATATAGGTATAGCATATCATAATATAACTTTATGTTAAAAAAAAAATTTTTTTTTGTTGCACATATCTCCAAAAAACCTGGTTTTTCACAGACTTCCCGACCTTGGATGGTTCTGATTTTTATAGCACACATAGAGGGGACCTTGATACACCTTTACATGAAAAAAAAAATTTTTTTGGCTCAGGAAAGTGGAGTCCCCTTAAGATACTAGAGTTGAATACTTCCTATGATATTATACAGTTCATTTAGCTTAAGACACAAAATTTGATCAAATTAATTTACTTGCTAATACTTTGATAAAATAGTTCCCTATTTGCTGAAGTCTCATACTTAACCAATTGTAATGTTTGCTTTATTGCATCATCAGAAATATTTCAATGTAGTAAAATTAACTGACATCTGATTATTTTAGGGAATTTCTACCAAAATACTATCATTGAACATAAATAGCGGTGGAGAGAATTGTATCAACCAACTTGAAAGTTGGAAAAAAATAATGCATGATAAAATTGATCAAAAGTATAATGAACTTCGAATGACAATTGAACAATTTCATACACTTATCGAATTGAAGAAAGATCACTGGAAAATAGAGTTGGCAAATCGAATGGAAGCAAAAATTGGTTATGTACTGATGGAACAGTTACAAAAAGATGAAGTTGATGGATTAGAAGTCAATAAAGCTCGAGATGAATTCTTTCGTATAAAACAGCTATATAACTTACTTAATACTCATTCATTAATTGATGTAACCAATGAAGAAGACATTCCAATAGACTTGAAGGCACCTCGTTTTATTTTTCCGAATGTTGATATGGACGGTTTTAATTGGGTTGAGAAAATTTCAACGAAAAACAATGTACAAAAAATGGAATGTTCAGACCAAGAACAGATTCACCTTGAGGAAAACACAACTTATCAAGAAACAGATTGTGAGTATTATTTATATTAATAAAAAAAAAATTTACGCCCAGAGTCAAGTAAGACATTAGTATATTCAAGCTTCCACACATTTTCAACCATATTTCTATTCAAAGTTGTATATTCATATTATGAAAGTTTCAGTAACATTTTTTGTCGTCATTCGATCTTCTGTAATTCTCACCTATCAGATCATATCTTTATGATTGATTTAGTTTGGAATGTTAGCAGCAAGACAACAAACCACATAAAAATTAACAAAACCAATAGAATGAAGACAACAGATCCAACAGTAAGTTATCAATGATTTTTTATTCTTGGTACAGTTTATCAGTTTATTGTCGACTACTATCTAGGAGAACACAGTATTACAACAAAATCCACCGATGTTAACCAAAACCTTTCAAATAGTGCCGAATATTGTGAATCAATTGATGTCCAACAATCTGCTACAGGTTTGATATTTCTTTCCACAGTAATCTCTGTAAATACTCAGACCATGAAAGTTTGTTTTTTAAGAATGACTTGCCTTCACTTGAATCACCACTGCAAAATATATACAAGTAACTACTGCCATCCTGTATACCTGCATTGTATTTCTCTCTATTTTAGTGTCATGAAATCGCCACAGAGTCTCAAAACACGAAGTAAAAACTGATAATTTTTGTTCTTTACTTTTTGAGTTAGTTCGTTGAAAATAGCCAGACAAGTTCATGCCGAATCTATACTTTCTTAGATAATAGTAATTATATTAATCACTATAAAAATAATTGTACATGAAAGAATACAGTAAAATGAGCTAGCTGTGTTCTAATTTTTTATCTCAGGTGAATTCAAATTAGTGAAAGATTTTTTCTTTCTTGTCCACCCATTTTAGGAATATCTGTAATGATCTCAAACTCGTTGAATATAAAAAAATCCACTATTTAGCATCATTTAAAGAGAGGAAAATTCAAAACAATATCGTAAGAGTATGAGTAGGTGTGGGTGTTGCATGTAGGTATCTTCTGTTTTTCTTTAACACCGGCACCGACACTCACACCCTTCGTATTTAAATATGTTTTATCCAAATCTCACTGTTATTCTCCTTCGATTGGATTCTAGTAAACTTAGACAATGTCATTAAAAAAAGTACCGTCCCGTTTTAGCTGAAAAGACATGATTCTTTTACGATTCAGCGAGACACCATTTCATAAAGATCATTAGGGTTAAAAATATTATATATTGATGTAGTATTTGAACAACATCAGAAATTGTTTTTCCCGATCAATTTTTCTTACAGAATCAGGAAACAATCTTTGAAAAATTTCTACAGAACGAATAAAAAAAACTTAAAGTGACTTTAATAGTAACAAAGTATTTAATAATACTAATAATGAAGATCTTTTTTTCCGAAAAGTAGATAGTCTGATGATTTGATATTTAGTTTTACTTTTGCTTTCATTAAAAAGGAATGGTCTTCTAGAAAATGGTAGGCACCATCTTTTGTTTGCTATAGTACTAATACAAAAAATTAGATGGACTAATCTCCATTTTCTAAGCCTGACATTTTCTGTTTTGTATTCAAGGCAAGGTTTTTGTTTTTCGACTGTAAAATTCTAAACCATTTTTCACTTTTTAAAGGAAAAAGGGAACAGTAAGTTCATCCAAGGAAAGTGTTAGAGGTGTAACATCTACTGCTAAAATGAAAAATTTTCCTTACAATTGAATTCAAAACAAGACTCTTTTGAAAGATTGTAATACTGTTCGCTGAGAAGAAGACGTAATAGATACCCTATATAATAAATGGTGCCATGTTATGTTTATCTTTGAAGCATTTAACAAATATTTTAAATTTTAGTTTCTATGCCACTAAAAAGAGAGTTTGGTCTTCTAAAAAATTATCGACTCCATCTTTCGAATATTTTTTTTTGCGTGAGAGCAAGGTTAACGTGGTCAACATCTACTTCGTCGTACAAGTGCGAAAATCAATAAAGCAAATAAAAAATTGTAGAGAATTTTTAGAAACGAATTTCCTGAAATTCGACATATGCTACGGCATTCTGCACAAAAACTGTAATTTTTTATGTGCTATTTAAAGTGTTAATGAAACAGATATATTGGACAAGAAATTTTGAAGTAGAAAATGTCACGATACCGAAAAAAGCTAGTTACAAACAAACCTAAGATATTATTTTCATTTCGTTCAAAGTGTTGTAAATGTTTTAAGAAATTCACAGTCTGACAACTCAGTAAGTTTTTTTATAAAGTTTATGCCTGCATAAAAAGACTTCGAAAAACAAAGTCGACAGTGTTCTTGAGAATAAAATTCTTTATCCAGCTAGATCAGAACTAAACTTCGAACAAGTCTTAAATCTCTGAAAGATTGAAAATAAAGATGCGACATGTAATATAGGGAACTCATTATTTTTCCAAAAATTCTCCCAAATGGTCGTTACAGTTAAGATCTACTATCAAAGTGTTACCTTTCACTGTTAGTGCAGTTGCAAGCAATTTCTTTGTTCCAGATGACTATATCTTAGATACCAAAATTTCGAGAAGACCTTCGATATTTCTGATTTTCACCAAGATATATGTATATGTCGTATCAAAATTACTACGACATATAAAATTATCGTGAGTTTTTCATGTTTGAAAATATATCATTTTTTATGAATAAACTTTGTTAATATTTTACATGAGTAATTACACACGAAGACAAGTTAAAACGTTAACGAAAGATAGATTCACATTGAGTCAAACAAAGACTTCACTAGATTTTTGAATATCACGCTTTAGTATAATCTAATTATATACGACTCCAAATAAAAATTCTATCAATAAAACTAATCTCAAAGAACAACATATCAGATGAACATTATAAGAAAACTGATAATAGATAAAACAGTAAGTTTAGATTTCTTGTTTATATTTCAAACATTTGTATCTATCTTTTGTAACATATTACATATATTGACTGCATAAACATATAGTGATGTTTTTGATTGTCTATGTTTATTCATACAAAAATGATATTAATATTTTCAAAAACAAAAGAAATTCATTATAATTTTATATATAATGTTTTAATATCATCAATTAATTGATATTTATTTAGTATTGAGTTCATTTGAAGTAACTTCGATACGACATATATAAATCAAATGTTGACTGTACTTGTTCTAAAATAAGACTGAAGTTTATGTGAAACAAAACAAAGCAAGGTAGCCGGTCAGACTGATCATTTCCATATGTATAAGAGATATTTGAGAAGTTTGATTTAATTGAAATAAATCTATAGTATTAATAAGCATCTCCTATAGGTCTATGTCATCTATATATATAAAGAAGAATGTTTGTCTGTCTGTTTGTTTCTTTGTTTGTTTGTTCTTCATGCATTTGGACACGGTACGAGCAAATGCTATGAAACTTTCCAGAAATGGTCTTTACACCTAGGAGAAGGTCGACATGTATTTTTTTCCGAAAAAAAATGAATCCTACACATGCTACAGGCGATCTATGAAACCGACCAATAGGGTTGCAACATTCGGTACTATAGAACTATAACTGAGTTGCACTTCATGAACACACAGGAAACATGGAACTAGAGGTTTTCGAGGGCGCTGAGTTCGAATCTGGGATAGATTTCCCTCCAAATCTAATTGGTTGTTTGGAAACCAATAGGAATTCAGCTCTTAAAAAAATAGAGCCAAACACATATACTTTGAAGGAAATGATGGGGCACAGGGTTTTTTGAGGCGATGAGTTCGAATCTGAAGCCCATTCGCCTCGAAATCTGATTGGTTGTTTGGAAACCAATAGGAATTCAGCTCTTAGGAAAACAGACCCAAATTTTCATACTTGGAAGGAAATCATGAGGCGCAGGGTTTTCGAGGACCGTGAGTTCGAATCTGGGGTCCATTTGGCTCTAAATCTGATTGGTTGGCCGAAAACCAATAGGAATTTAGCTCTTGAGAAAACGGGCCAAAACTCTTATACCTCCAAGAAAATGATGGGGCACGGGGATGTAGAGATTGTGAGCTCAACTCTGAGGTCCATTTGCCTCGAAACCTGAGTGGTTGTTTGGAAACTAATAGGACTTCAGTACTTAAGAAAACAGACCAGAACACTTATACTTTGAAGGAATTGATGGATCAGGGGGGTTTTCGAAATGGTGAGTTCCAATGTGAGGTCTATTTGCCTTGAAATCTAATGAGTTGTTTGGAAACCAATAGGAATTGGGCTACTAAGAAACCTAGCTAATCAATCTTTGGTCGTTAGGAGAAAAGTCAGGTAGGGACTTTAGAGGCAATGAGTTCGATTCAAGGATCTAAGCACTGAATGAGGGTATAGGGTATGGAAGCGAGTGTCTTCTTCTGTTTTTATAAATAACAATGTTTGTCTGTCTGCTGTTTGTACATTTGATTTCCGTAATAACTAGCGCCATCAAAATTTCCATGATATACTCTTTAGTGGAGAGAAAAATTGAGAGTAGATTGGCGCGACAGGCAAGGAAAGGAAGGTAATCGAATGTAATGTCACCCAGGTTGTGAAAATTGGAAATTCTCTAATCTCTATCTCTAATGTACGATAAGAAAAATAATGTTGACAGGCTGCCCAAAGAGTGAGCATGTATTCGTACCATGAATATTCATGGTTCTTACAGATATACCGTTTGAATTCAAGCGTCTTCAATTTGCTGCATGTCTTTCCTTCGCGATGTCTATCGACAAGGCTCAAGAGTAATTACTTAAGGTGGTTGGCATTAATCTAGAGAGCCCTTGCCTTTTTCATGGCCAACTTAACGTAGCATGCTGAGGAGTTGGAACTGGGAAGAGTTTGTTTATTTTGGCCCCTGTTGCGAAAACCGAGAAGGTTCTGTATCAAAAAGCGTTGCAATCGAAGTTGTATTTCTGTAAACGGTCTTTTGTAATAAAAGAAGTCGATCAAACAAAAAGAACACTGAAAAGGATAGAATTTTTTTTTAAATTAAAAATGGGGAAAACATCAGTTGAAAAGGGAAAGTGATCTGAACATATTTTGCGATATCGAATTCCAATGATTGATAGGACATCATAGTGACGTCTTTTTCTAATATGTCAAGTATATATTATAAAATTATCATGACTACCATCGGGTATCTCCGCTAGTTATCTATAAGTAGAACACAAAATTACCTACTAGAATTTTATATCTCATAATCTCTTTGATTTAAAAAGCAGAAAGTGTTGTTTTGATTCTGACTCTCATCTTCGAGTTGTTTGACACATAATTCGAATTCTCATACCGTTTTACACGTATTTGTTTTTTGTCGGTGGAAGAAAAGAAATAATACTAAAATTCCAATTGCACTGAGACATTAACATATTAAAAATATATGACATTACATAATAAAAATGAAAATTGATTAAATAGTATTAAATTTAATCAAGATCTCGATTATAGCTAGATTCTTCATAGATAAATTAAAAAGGATGAAATTGTTTCAATTATTTTTAGGAAGTTTATAAAACTGCATGACATTTTTTACTAACTTCATTGATTTCATTGACATAAAGAAAAGTCTACTTCTATCAGTTTTTACATACATAATGCAAACTATGAGCAGGTGTTATGGAACGATTTGTCTGTTCCAAAACGAACTAAAGAACAAGTCAGTATCAATATAAACCTTTAGAAAATTCTAGACAAACAAAAAAAAACTTTCTTCTAGGATTTAACCAGTTCAGAATGCGATACAATAAAAATTTGAAGAAGACATATTCACACTTATTGCTATTGAGATTCATGTTATGAGTTAAAGACTAAGTAGTGTTGATTAGGAAGTTGAAAAAAAAATAGCTAAAATCATGATGAAATCTTTTACGATCGTTTTTTTTGTGAGAATCCTCAAAAATTTACACCTATTGAATAACCAACAAAACACAAACTTGCAAAGATTTTAGATCAAGGTTTCGATAGGAGATTCGTATTGTCTTGTAAAGAAGCGAAAATACTTAATTGTAGAAAGTTCGAAATCGATCTGTGATCGAAACTTGACAGCATTAATTTATTCAGAAAGTTTTCTTTACTCGTGTAAACATTCTTCACTGATCTAACTTACAATACTTGACTTGATTCTCTTAACAGAACCATCATTTTATCTGTTATTATTTAAAAAACCGTGACCCACATCCACACCTACATTCTATTAAATTAAAAATTTGTAGTACACTAGAAATCAATTCAGAATAAAAGATTTGATGATTCCTATATAGATCATTGTTTGTGCTATAATGTAATAAATGAACATGACAGATTCTTCAGATACTCTTTAACTACAAGTATATACAAAGAACGATGTTATCTTTCTAGGTAGAAGGACATAAGATAATGTACAGGGTGGCGCAAAAGTCACTTTACCGAAGAAAAAAAATTGAAAATCTCCATAACGGCTCAAGAAAACGAGCTGATTTTTTTTATCAATTACAGAGGCATGTTCAAGCTTTATATCCATAAAGATATGCCTAAAGAGACCCTTTGTTAAGTATCACTATTGAGCTCAACAAAAAACTTTACTTTTTTACAGATAGGAAAAAACAGTGTACGATGAAGAAGAGTCAATTAATCAAGATAAAATGTAAATATCCAAATGTTCTGTTGATTATCACGTGTCGTTCATTCATATATCTTTTCTTTTCTCTTTTAAGTCCTAAATTTAAAAATAGTTTGTATCACTGAATAATAATATCGAATTATGCCAAGCAGTCCATTGTTCTTTACCTAATCGCTGTCAGATGTGTATGAACACAGAAGACAAACAATTCGAACAATGACGTTAAAGTATTGTTCATTTATTTTCAAGAAATATAAACAAATATATTGATTTTTACCTGGTAGTGTTCTTTCTATCATGTCAATAAAGAATTATGCCATGTATTCGATAAGGAAAAAATGCAATATGAGTGGCCTTTTATGTATTATTTTGATAAATTGGCTCTTCTCCACCGTACACTGCTTTTTTTTTGTATCTGAGACTAAATAAAACTTTTTTGTTGAGCTCAATAGTGATACTTAACAAAAGATCTCTTTAGGCATGTCTTTATGGATATAAAGCTTGAACATGCCTCTATCATTGATAAGAAAATCAGTTCGTTTGCTTGAGCCGTTATGGAGATATTCAATTTTTTTCCTTCGGTAAGGATGTGGGGTGTAGGTGCGGGTGTCGGTGTGCGTGTGGATGTTGATATTTCGTTCATCAGATACATACACCTACACCCACACCCACCCTCAAAAACTCTGTGTCCTGGAAATACCAAAGAGTAGATTGTTTTTTAAAATCAATTGACATGTTTTATTTCGAAGATATTTTTTCGAATTACGAGCAGAAGTAACTCAAATATGGCTATGAAGAATAACTGTAATAGAAATACATTTCTATGTGTTGCTCAATCTTTCTCTACTATTGATCAAAGTAACGTTAAGAATTTCTCTTTCTCAAAATATTTTTAATGCTGCAGTTAATACGTCATATATCGTCAATCGATTACAGCTAGAGGTACTAAAAATAAAATAAATATACTTTATTTTCTTTACTAAATTTATCTCTCATATCTCAAGTAAAAAACCGCTAAAACTAACGGAAACAATTCGATTCTTTAGTATAAGAATTAGAGAAATCTACTACGATGAAAATAGAACTAGTTTAATCGGTTTCTTTTAAATCAAAAAATAATCGATTCTCATCTAATTTCTCAACATTTTTCATGCATGTATCGTGATTATCATTAATTATTGTGAATCATCAATCTTTCCTATCTAAGTTAACTTTTTACTGTACTCTTAATAGATTGAGAGTTATAAAAGATTTAGTTGATTCATCACGACCATTGATAGTAATAGTCATAGAAACAAATCGACTAGTCAATGCTGGATTTTGATATTCGTAAATTTATGCGAATCATAATCAATTTATCGTTAAAGATAGAATAAAACATTTAGACTAATATTTTCTCTCTTGACATATCTACATGAATCGACAGAGAGAAGTAGAGTATATAAATGAAAACCCTACCTGCTTGTCTAGGCATAAGAGGAAGCTAGATCTCTTCAACTGCGTTTATTGGAGATCAAAACTAAAACAGCCATTTCGAATACCATTTTCAGATAATTATCTACCTATTACATCAGCATTGACATACGCAAAAATCAGTGTTTTTGTCTTTTATGAAATCTTAAAAATCACCAATAGAAAACAGATATTTAGAATCAGAAGCAAGTTTTCATTCATTTGTATATCGACTCTGATAGTTCACGGCATTTATATGAAAATGTCGCTTGAAAATTAGAATACGAGGCCTTCGTCTTTTCGATAAATTATTTTAAAAACTTATCGTTTAGTTAAGCGTGACTCCACAATGTGAAACAATTTCATCATGTTCATGACTTTTGAATGATAATACTTAGTATTACAGGTGTGTAAAGTGTGAATGAAAATGGAAATCTGTTAAGGAATACGAACAATTAACAAGGTGAAAATAAGTTTAAAACTTGAATTGATTTTTTAAATTAATGTCTCATCGTCAACAACTCAATACATTCTATACTCTGCATAGATAGATAGATAGTATACAACATTGAGTTTTTTTATAATTGATAGAAATTGTCATCATAACAAGCGCATGTAATGAATATTATTTCATTAAGATAATACTATTGTGCTACATCCATACATCTCGAAATATCTTTCTCTATAATACCATAAATATCATTCATTTACTCAGAGAGGTATCAATACTATTGGATCACTCTTTATTTTAACATGTGATCTAATAACGCACATTCATAATAGTGATGTCAATAGATTATAGTCGATCTTGGATGATAGTTTAGATATTACAAATGCATATTTTCTATACCTGTCCATATACTTAGGGTGTACCAAAAGTTCTGATCATCATATTTAAAAGACTTTTTCGATAAGGTTTCCTATTCAAAAATGAGAAACCAAATACACCATGTTGTAGAGTTTTT
>CAJNOP010001079.1:25982-54241 GCA_905250075.1 Rotaria sp. Silwood1
TAAGCTGTTTTCTTCTAAATAATTTAAAATGTAATTTACAGAAAGAAATCACACCCACAAAGTGAATTCAACTTGAATTCAAACAAAAAAATTCCAAAGAAAACAAGATCACGCTCTCCACATATCTGTAAAAAAAAATACGATTTTTGTATATTGTAACTCTTATAACTCAACTACAGTATGAACTAGAGAGAGTTGAAGTTTTGCATGACAGTAAGACGTTTAAATATGTTTTACAACATTAAAAAACATGTCATAATCGAGAGAGAGAGAGAGACAATGAGTTTCAGTAGAACATGGAAATCTACTTAGAATTTCATGTTCAGCAGTTTTCTCTTTGAAAGCTTAACATTCCAAACATTAGAAATAATTGTCGACACAAAAGAATTCTTACACAGTCCTTTTCTTAAAGACTAAGTTACGAAAAGTACTTTGTTCATTGTAGTTATTTTCAATATTCCAATCGATGCCTCATGGGTATTGACTTCAGAAGTATAGCACGATCTCGATAGAGTATTCTCACAAAGTTGATCCATTCGTCTATCGAAGTGATATTTTGCCGATCAGTAGTACCAATTGAGATTTAAAACAGGTTCAAAATGATCCCTCTCGATAGGTGATCTCCATTCTGAATTTATGATTATTTTATGGGGTATTCAGCTGATGAGAAGACATTGCTAGAAGAATTAATACTCAGAAATGTTCACTGAGATTTAGTCATAGAATGAGTCATATCATATTTATAACACCTTTAAAGTCTCTCTCGATTTTTCGTCTAGTAAAACAGTTTTTACAATAATAAAGAACACCTATATCATAATCCACATTGAAAGAGCTTTTGAATGGTGTACTGCGAATTCTTTTTTATTAAGTCTTGCCTTTGAGTGACAAGCACATCTCTGAAAGACATTAAAATGTAGTTTATAAAAACGAGATGAGAAGTATGTTCCTCGACATATCTCTCTGCGCTATTCTTGAGCTATCAGTAATCTATGTTTGAAGAGCTTTCTTACTAAGCAGTCAGTCATTTCTAATGACCGTTATTTGATTGCTCAATAAAAAGTTGTGTTTAGCATAGTCTATAATTGAAAAAGTTCGCTAATTGTTTTCTAGGAATCCTCTTAATTGAAAAATTCAAACTACTTATACAGGGTGTTCCAAAAGTCCGCTCGAAAAAGAAACGTGATTATCTCTGTAACTGTTCAAGCGATTTACTTGACGTTTTTACAGTTTCACTTCATATTCATTAAAGTTTTATTTCATATAAATTGATCTATAACAAATATACAAAATGATTACTTACAAATGCAATACTCCAACATCCCCTTTGCAACAAAGCTGTAAGAACATTACATAAATTTTTATTTTAAAAATTTCTGTAACAACCGTTAAGAGCATGTTAAAATATAGCGAGATAGTGGAGTGAAAAAAATTCACATAGAACTATTGATATTGTTATGCAATCTTTGAACGACAACATTTACGTTACAATGTTAGGAAATCGACTGTTGAGACAATTTTTTTGGCGGTAACATTTTCAACAAAAAAAAAATTTATTATACGTTTAGACTTTCTTTTATTCTAGAATTACGAACATTATGCTAGATGAATCCTATAGTATTTTACCAAGATGAAACTTTTCCACATTTTAGCCATGAAGTCTGTAATTTTTAAAGAACATCTCTTCAAATAAGTGCAATAGGTCAGTTGACCTGATGTGACTCGATGATTTTTCTTAGAAACATTTTTGCAAGACATCGGTTAAAGATATCATTAAGTTGGATATGAAAATCCATAATAAGGTCAAAAAAATTTCAAAATAAAAATTTGCGTAATGGTTTTACAGATATGCTGCAAATGAGAAGTTTTTGAAATGAAACTAGAAAAATCTCAAGTAAATCGCTTGAACAGTTAAAGAAAGAATCACGTTTCTTTTTCGAGCGAACTTTTGGAAACATCCTGTATAAGGATAAGCATATTGGCAAAGAAATGAACGAAGTTCATAATACTTTTCTCATTTGTTAAACAGAAAAGAAACAAGTAGATGCACATATATACGAGTGAATTGTAACTTGTGTAGTACACGGTAATAGTTTTCCAATACTTTATTCTTTTTTGGTGGAGATATCAGATACTTCACCAGAAATACACTGTTGACTATACAAAGATCAGCACTGATTCACTGAAACTCAGCGTAATAAAGCTACTTTATATTTGTTTCAAAGAAGAAGTTCCTTCTATCAACTTGTTTTTCGCCAAACACTTCAAGAATTTTTTTATTTCCATATAATTTGATAGAGCATTAATTAGTCTATATAACGGTATAGTTTTCTTTTGATTGTTTTCATATCTTGACGAGACAAATAATGTTACATAAAATATAGTATGAAGCTATTTCGAATAGTGAGAGAAAAATAGATTTTACTGCTGAAATTTTAGATATCTTATTTATCAATAAAATCAAAAATTGTTGGTCTATTCAGTCATATATTAATGGGCAAAGGTTGTAATAATTACATAAATAAAAGCTACTCGATCAGAATAAATACTTCAATTTTTTACATCAATTGTTTGAGGAGAAAACCAAGACAGTATACAGAGAAAAAAAGATTTTTCTTTCCTTCATTTCTCAAAATTCATCTAGTTTCTTATCAAGATGTGAAACAAATAACGCTCGTCGGTAGGACTGACTTAACCTGCGACTGAATTCAATCTTGTTATCATTTTCTCTGTTCTGCTTTAACAATTATTGTGAAATACATGCACAGACGAAAATCTATCTGTAGTGTTTTCAGTGACGACTATTTTGTAAGAGAGTTTTACTTAATCAAGCATCTCGCAGTGCATTGTCATAATTGAATTAAACCCATGCACTAATTCTCTTACAACGTAGTCCGAGCATATTTGTTCTTCCTCTCAAATCGACCATAAATCTTTTCATCGATGTTTCTTTGACTCCGACGTTCTTTTGACTCTGACACATAGAAACTTATTTTATTTCATATCATTCTCCCTTAAGTCAAGGAAATATCGTTAATTTCTCAAAAAACCCTTTCCTGAACCCCAAAAATTCAACTCAAAATTTTGAGAAACTGACTTTCATCAACCGTTATGAAACGAAATTTACCTTTGATGTTTTTTTTGATCCTGCCACAAACAGACCAACAGACAAACTCTTTTCATTTCTTTTCACATCAGGCTCCCTACAATCGAGGGAACAAAAAAAATATACGTTTACACAGCATAGCTTTTAAATTAATATAACTGATCATCGTGTTGGTTTCCTCGATAATCTCAAACAAAAACCATAAAAAACAACGATTTGAAACCTGAATAACGTTGAAAAAGTGCTTGCCAGAAAATAAGGCACCGATTCTCCAAACCGCGATTAGCTCTATTCTGAAGTAAGAAGGATTATTTGGTGCATTCTGTGATACATTATTGACTGAATTGATATCCCACATTGTAATCCTCCAAATCAATGATCTTCAGAAATGATTGACAGGCCCGAGTTCTCAACTCTCAAGCACGTTAAGTCAAACTTTATGAAAAACCATGATTTTCTTCAAAAAACCTTTCTTCAGTGAAAAAATTCATTGCAAAATTTTCAAAAATCAATGCCACAAATCAATTCCTCGACCCCGAAAATCTTTAGTCTAAGTTGATAAGAAATCATTGTTTTCCTCGAAAACGGGTTCAAAAAAGTGAGGTCCACATGTAAACTGCGAACATGGAGCTCACTTACCCATCCATCATTTCCCAATAAAACACAATCCGTGTTTTCTGGTTCATCGCAATAAGATCGCATTCCACTGAGATACTAGCTCGGGAGTTATAACTAACGTTCACTAGATATAAAACCTGAGATCTTAGGGCATCAACTTGGATGCTAGTAGCATCACGTAGGATCCTATCAACATTTCAAGTGATGCTACTAGCACTTCAAAGGGCGCTAATAGCATTCCAATTGATGCTAGTACCATCCCAGATGATGCTACTGCCATTCGAGGTGGTTCCGAAAATGAGCTTCTAATTTTTAGTTTACGTAGTTTGTAGCACAGTTTTTTTAGCTGAAACAAGCCATTTTTCACTAAAACATCTATCTGAAAGTTTTCAAAAACCAATGGTACCAATCGATTCCTCAATCCCATAAAACTTTTTGTCACGCTATACCGGCGTAGATGTAGAAAAGAAGTGAGCATTATTGTTTCAGACAATGTTTTTTTCAATGCTCTTGGAAATCATATAGAAAGACAAAAAGTGCTGAAACTTTGAAGAAACATAGAAAATTGATGAGCATGAGGAGAGAAAGAGAGAAACAAAAAAGATTTCAAACTCTACAAAAAGAACTATTCATTATCTTGTTTTCTTTCTTTTTCATGCTTTCAAAATTTTGTTTTCTTTACACTTATGAACTCGTACATGGAAATGTCCTTAGAATTTTGAAAGCTTAACATTTCAGATATTAGAAATAATTGTCGACACAAAAGAATTCTTCCGAAGTCCTTTTCTTAAAGAATAAGTTACGGAAAGTACTTTCTCGTGTATGAGAGACAAAGATCTCTTCGATAATGATGATCCATTTTCTTTGTTCATTGTAGTTATTCCCAATATTCCCATCGATGCTCGATGGTCACAAAATGGAAAGACTGTTGCTGGAGGGAATGGAGAAGGCGATGCCACAAATCAACTCCACAAGCCTTTCGGTCTCTTCGTTGATGATGATCAAACGATGATCATTGCTGACTGCTACAATCATCGTATCGCCCAATGGAAGGTGGGTGATACGAATGGACAAGTTGTAGTTGGTGAAAAGGGCCAAGGAAATCGCTTAGATCAATTGAATTATCCAATCGATGTGCTAATCGACAAAGAGACTGATAGTCTCATTATCTGCGATGCAGCGAATAGCCGAGTCGTACGATGGTCTCGTCGTAGTGGCACAACTCAAGGAGAAATCCTCATTGACAACATCGATTGTTATGGATTGTTCATGGATGATCAGAGATATCTCTACGTCTCTGACTGGAAAAAAGATGAAGTAAGACGATATCAAATAGGAGACAAGAATGGAATTATCGTAGCTGGTGGAAATGACAAAGGTGCTGGTCTCAATCAACTCAGCTGGCCGACCTACATCTTTGTCGATCAACAACAGACTGTCTACGTGTCAGACAACGAGAATCATCGTGTAATGAAATGGAATAAAGGTGCAAAAGAAGGCATTGTCGTCGCTGGAGGTCAAGGTCAAGGGGAGGCTCTGACAGAATTGTCATATCCTCAAGGACTCTTCGTCGATACGTTGGGTACCATCTATGTGGCAGATCCGGGGAATCATCGAGTCATGCGTTGGCCTAAAGGAGCAAAACAGGGTACTGTCCTTGTGGGTGGAAATGGTCAAGGAGCAGGAGCAAATCAGTTCAATCTTCCAGTTGGTTTGTCCTTCGATCGACAAGGCAATCTCTATGTCGTCGATTTGAGAAATAATCGTGTTCAATTTTTTTCAATTCAATAAAATACATTTTAATCGAAAAAAAATATTTTTTTCATTTCTATTCACGCGCGCGCGCGACCAGGAACCATCCTGGTGGCGCTGTGGCGAGCGTAAAGCTCGTACACGCGCGGGAAAACTCACATCATCCACATGCACCCATCCGGTGACATATGTCAGTGAGCCTGAGGCCCGACCGTGTTGCCACAGACACCAAGACAGTTCCTGGCCGGTGTTTAGGGTCTATCCGGAAGACCTGATATAGTACGAGACCTCAACTCAAACTCAATAAGAGAAAAATAAATAAATAACCACTCACCCTTTCTTGACGATGTTGATGGCTGAAACGAAAAAAAAAAGAAAATTAATACATATAGAAAGAGAATTAGTGAAAAAAGGATACAAACATTTTATTTTATTGTTTTCATGTTGACTTGATTTAATTTTGAGTTGTTGAAACCAATACCTTAAATATAAAAAGATTAATCGAAGTCTTACTACCTTCGAAATGATCTTTAAGAAAAAAAGAAAAATTGAAAACTAATACCTACATTTTTAGGTTTGACTGTATTGTATTGATATTGAATTGATTAATTTTGAGTCTTTGAAAGTAACCTAAAATATAAAAGAAAAAAGGTTAGAATATGATTCAAATAATTGAATGATTTTTTAGTTGAAAATCATTCATTTTTATATACATTTCAATACATTTTTTCTCTCGTTCAATAATAATTATGGACGAGAAAAAGTAAATCGTCCGGTCATCGTCATTTTATTTCTTTTTTCTCTCACATTTTATTTTTCATAAGAGAGAACGAGACATTAGAATTGTCAAGATCATAATGAAGTGTCATTTTATGGAATGTGATCGTAAAACAATAATACAACTAAAAACAGTTGAAAAAACCTTATTTAATAAATAATAAATATGATTGAAAAATCGAATATCAATAAGAAAGTAATTTTGCATCTTTTTGTTTTGTTTTACAGATAGTTTGTTGTATTTATTATTACAGAAAAATAACGAATTATTCTATTACAAATCAATGTTTTATTTAGACTACATTCATCACCACAGTGATTTATATCATCCATATTTTTCAAATGATTGAGAATGAATTCTTCACCGAAGATTTATCATACAATTCATCCAATTTCAAAAAAACAAAAAATTATGTTATATGATACATATTTAGATGATCTTATTTATTCAATTTATTCTCAAATTTTTGTAAGTAGTAGTACTGACATATATTGTTCAATAAGAAATTATCATACAAATACAAAAAAAAAGTTTTGTCCACATTTAAATGTTTATTTTATTTTTTTTGGAAGCAAAAGAAGAAAATGATCCAGATCAAAATTATTTATCAAATTTCGTCAATAGCAACTACAAATTAGAATCATGTAAACGAACATTGAAATGACTCAAAGATACTATTTGAATAATATCGACAACATAAATGAATTATATCTATTTGTGAATGATACAATTCTAATGAATATTATTTATGAATGTATTGCTCATTCATATTTAACATCAACGAAGCAATTGATTTTGTTGTCACATTTATTATTACATATCGAAGAGAGTTATTCGAATAAATACATATGACTTCTTACATATATGGATATGTTGCTTATAGATTTATTTGAAAATAGTATCCATTTAACAAAACAAATTTTAAAAATTCATCATCTGTATCCATTTTAAAGATTATTATCGAATATGAATAATTCAACATTGTTTTATTGATTTACAATAACGAATAATAACAAATTATACAAATTTAATTAATATATTACTTCAATTAAAACAAACGAAATATACAAAAATGTTAATATCTTATTATTCATCAATATTATTTGATTTATTTATTTTTTTGTTCATCTTCGACATCAACTGATACATTACAAAAAAAACTTGAAAATTTTTTAATCAAGAAATGTTATTATAAAATTATTAAGAATTACAAAGAAACATTTAATATCTATTATAGAAAATAAAATGATAGATAGATCAGGGAATTTTCTTTTTTTCAAATCTGAAAACTATATTCAATATTTAATTAATCAATTGACACAAACAACTTTATTTAATTTATTTGAATTAATCATCAATTTTATCATGATTTAAAAGAACTTAAAATTATATATATTTAGTATGAATATCATTTTAATAATCAATTAAATACATTATTAGATATAGTTAATTGAAAATAATTTACAATTATCATTTGAAAAATTTCCTCTCTTGGATTATTTCATCTTCTTATAATACCTAAACAATATAACTATAATTTGATATTCAATAGAACATAATTATAATAGAGAGAGATAAAAAAATTTTCGTAATAATTTATTTAAACTTAATTGCAATCATGAATTTCAATTGTATTTGGTAAGTAGCTTATTTTTTAATGAAAAGATTACTCTTGAAATTTTCTACAAATTAATATACTTTACTCAACCAATATGATCTTCTCCATCTTTTTATTTATAAATCAAATCGAATGGTAATATCATTAGATTTGAATGTATTAAATTGATTAATTCATAAATAATTTATTATTGTTATTATGTCTTTTATAATAAGGATTATTATGATTATGATTGTATTATTTCATCCATATGATGATTTATTACAATATCGACAAATAGATGAATATCCATTTTAAAACTATTTCAGCTATTTATTTTTTTTTCTTTGGTTATTGATAAAATATCAATTATTATTCAATTTGACACATTAAAAACTGAAATTATATTGTCTAATAAATTCATAAACATTTATCTCTCTTAAAATTTTACGTCCTATTCTTCATTATTTTTGAATTATTAAAAATAAACAAAATTAATCTGTGATCATCTTAGTCAATTTTATTTATTTTTCTACATCAAATATATACAAACACAATTCACTGAACGAGATTCTCAAAACATTATAATTATTCTTCTGATCAACAATATTAAAATGTAAAATAAAAAATTTTTTAACTAGTTCATTCGATACATTGCAACAAATTATTTTAGTTACGAATGAAAATCATAACGAAAACGATATTATTAGGTGTTGTATATAATCAAATTCATTCATTTATAAATTATATACATATTATTAAATCATTCAACTTTGAAAAAAAGAACTTTGATCAAAATAAAATTTAAAATCTGTTCTTTCGCATTGTCTATAAATTTCGAATGTTATCTCATGCTTATATATATAACAAGTAATTTAAACTCTTTCATTTTATTTCTTGTTCTACGTAGTTATATTTTATTATTTAAATCTGTAAGGGCAGAGAAAAAAACAATTTTTTTGTTTCTCATTATAATTTAAATTATATCAAGAACTTAAAATAGGACATATTTGAAAATATGTGTTTAATGTTATGACAACATAATTTGTCGAATATTATAAATGAGAATACTTTTACATAAAATTGAGGACACAGAAATGGATAGTGTTCATTTTTCTGCTCTTAAACTATTTCTTGATTTCTATGTTAAAAAAAATATACCTTTGTAACATTATCGAATGTTGTTACTATTGATTTCTAAAGACAAACTTGAAATAGTTATCATTCGTCTAGCTCTGATATCTGCACTCTTTACCATTAGACAGACAATTTACAAAATTATAATTCGAATGTGTACATGAATTTTACTTTATTATTGAAAATAAAGGTGATACATTTTGCCATTTTTTATTATTATTATCTATTAATAATTACAATTGCTAATCAAGCAAAAAAATTTTAAAAAAATTCGATTGCTTGTAACAATGGCTCAAATAAATTGAATTAAATAATAACAACAAAAATTTTCAAGAAAATTGTTTTAAGAACTAGATTAAAAACAAGGTATACAGTTTTTTTAGTAATGTATTTCAATAGTCTTATGAAAAGAAATATACTAGTAAAAAAACATATGTGCATACATATGTCACGAACTATTTATTAACTTAGGTGTTACCAAAAGTTGTGTCATCATTAAATAAAAATACGATGATAAATGGGGGTTATGAGACTGTTTATAGCAAATTCAACATTTTTGTAATAATTTATTCAAATTTTTTTGAAATAATTTTCAAAAAAAAAAAGAAATTCTAGCTATCTTAGATACTGCAGGAATTATGAGCATTTCAGCGACTTTTGAAACATTTAAATGTGGTTCGATAGAGTTATCTAACTCAAGATTGTGTAATATTCGATATGCCTAATCATGACTGATGTGACATTAAATAGATGCTTTTATTCTATTCAATAAATAGTAACACATCGGATGAGTTTAAATTGAGAAATGATCCTTAAGAAATTTTATACATATTGAGTCTGATGCTTTTATTTATTTTATATTACATTAGAAAAAGGACTCAAGACAATATTCAACATAATATTTATGAATGAATAATAGAACATATGAAAACAAAATTTTGGTTCAAATCTATCTTTATGAACAGTAATAGTTCAATACGATTCATCTATCAGATGAGTTTTGATTAACCTATCTAAAATAAATCCATCTCTCCCATCAATAGTATTACTAGGATGCAACTCACATGGTTTAACAAAATTCCTCTATATTTTTAAACAAATGAAAACATAAGTGAACTCCATGCGGTACCCAAGATAGCTAAAGATTTTTTGTTTTTTTTGGAAACTATTTCGAAAAAAACTTTCAGCAAATTATTAGAAAAATGTTGAATTTTGCTATAAACAGTCTCATAACCCCCATTTATCATCATTTGATGAAATAGAATTGAAAATATCTTCTTATCATCGTGTTTTTATTTAACGATGACACAACTTTGGGTAATCCCATAAAGTAAATATAGTTTTACTAATAATAAAGAAGCACTAATGAACAATGAATGGTTAATAACATCGAATGCGTATAAGTTTATCTTCCATATGAAGACATTAAAAAAAATAAGTAAATAATCCAATTCATTTTTGTAATGAAAATCTGAATTATTTAAACATAATTTATGTCAATATCATACGAGCCATAGAATTTAAGGCATTAGAATGAGTGTGAATGTAGATCTTGATACAAGTATTGCTTAACTCAAACTTATACCCACACTCATACCTTCTGTGATTTCTATCCCAATGCTTGCCAATATCTCTTACTAGAATTATGCTAGATTTATTATTCTCTATCAGTGATATTTCTATAATAATGTCTGCCATGGTCTACGAGAGAAGAAAAGTATTTGTATTCCATATACTTCAAAACTTCTTGTAGATCATGTTTAACAAAAATAATACTAAAAAAATCTTACAGCTGAATCCAAGTATCATTGAGCCGTAGAAATAAAAGATTTAATATTTTTGTTATTCGTTGAAAATATGTATATATTTCGTGCTTGCGGATAATGTTTTATCTTCAACGAAAAGTATTTCAAGAACTTGTGGAGCTCTTGAATGTTTTAAAAATTTCAAAGCATATCGCTAAAAATAAAAAAATAGATAGTTACAATTAAATTCTTCTTTATCATGTAAATTTTCTGCAATACGTATTGTATTATTTCGTACTAATACATATTTATGCAACGAAATATCAAATCAGGTTATGTACTTTTACCTCGATAAGAACGATTATAAGAAGAAATAAAACAATGATCTTTCTTATTCTTTTATGAAACATAAAAATTAATTACTACACTAAACAATATCTTTTTAATACAAGCAATACATTGTCTGGATGTGGTCGTTGTTTCACAAGTCAATATCGCCCACATTCTTATGATAACACCTGGTGAACATCGATTTGATAGATCCACATTTTATATAAATTCTATGATTAAACAAATGCCTCTCAATATTGACTTCAATCAGTTTTCTGATTTATTTGTACGTTGATTTAATTCTATATTTAATCATTCATTATTATTTACTCTTTTCTAGAGTGATGTCGTGAATATAGTAATTTATATTCACGAGAATCACTGCAGACAGTATTATCTTAATTCAAGAACAGAAAGATCGTCGTAAGGTATTGTCACATACTGAGACAAAACAATAATAATCTCGAAATAACCTTTAGCTTTGCGAGTGATTTATTTTTTATCGAAAAAGTATTTAATCAAGATAGAATCACAATTATGAAGAAAATTTACTTTTATCTAAGGACATTGCTTTTTTGAGCCTTCTCAATTTTATTTGAGCTCCAAACAGAAAAGAGTTGGTAATGAACCAAATTCAATTAGGAAAAATTACATTTTTATTATCATTAAAAATAAATTAGATATATCGCGTACATAAATATAGACTTTTTCTTTATTGAACTGATCTTAAAATATAATTTGCGTATGGTCGTGGCTAGAAGCAGACCCACATCCATCTTCGTTCTCATTCAAGGCTATAAAAAAAAAGAAAAATTTTTAATCAAGAAATTATTCTTGAATGGTTCGAGCAAGTTCATCATAATATAAAGTTCTTTAAATGGTTACATTTTAGTTTTTTCTGTGGAATAATATTCATTTTTATAAAAGGAATATTTATTTAATACATTCAAATATTAATTATATTTGATCTGTTTCCTCTTTCAATAACGCTTAATTGCAATTTTTAAAAAATACCCAAATACATTTGAATCTTCTATTTACTTTTCAAGTTGAACTAAAATCTAAGATTTATTTCAAATTGAAATAATAAACCACTTTTTCATTTATAATTTTTCTTAAGATGAGTCAACAAAATGTTCCATTATATTTCAATAAAAATAAAATAATTTATTAAAATATTTTAATAGATAGTTTAACCTTTTGAGGATCAGTTTACTTTACGAAATATATATTATCAAACTTTCTGAATTTTTCAATAACTTGCGAACACGAAATGATATTGAAGTACAATTTCCTCTATGGAGTAGAAGAGATTTGAGCATCTCTATTCTAAAAACAAAGAGGGCAGACGATATCCTTTTGCTATTTCCAGAATATTTGGATTTTCCGTGTTGGAATCAAGTTACGAGTAACTCATAGTGATATTTCAAAGATTGACTTTACGACAGCTCTCAATCGAATTTTGACCCGCACCTGTACTCTTCCACGAATTATCACAGAATAATATTAACAATATTTATAAAGAAATTTAAAGAATGCTCAAAAATGATTCTCTCGTAATATGATGTTCAACTATATAAGAAGATAGATTATCGAAAAACATAATATTTTTAGCAAAATTGCTATGATTGACAATTATCGAAAGCGATTCAATTAACTGTTTCTTTCCTAGGTTTTTCTTCTTTTTGTATCAAAAGAAATTTTCCTCTAAAAAGAATATATCGCTAAATAGAATCTATTCATCTTTCATCAGAATTTTCATCATTCTTCAACCACGTTCAGACTTCCACGAAAATAATATTACAGAAAATTTAAAAGTTTTTTAAATTTTCAATATGACTAAAACCTTTTGATTTACACCGCTATGTATCCATCGAGTTAATCTCATTAAATTGAATGTTATTTATTGAGGTTCGATACAAAAATGTCAATAACAACATCAGAATAATTTCATAATGATGGATTTAGTTTTTCTTTTTTGAAGATGTAAGTTAAAAAATTCTTTATCCATTATATCTGTTTATATTAAATTTATAGTTGTCAAATGTAATGATTGATATAATAATAAATAAACTTTATTTAATAATAAATATTTTTAGTGCTTGTTCATCTCAGTTGATTTATAAAATAACTCGTGAAATACTAGTTCAAGTTTCAATCAACCTCAAAATGTGATTCTCTAGAACAGGATCTGATGATCATTTTCATTTGCATATTCAACTAATCCGAATCATTTATGACATCTCAAATTATACAACTTTGTTTACAAATTTATTCTACCTAATAGAACATCTTTTAAGTAAGATCTGAACTAAGCTACAATTTATAGGCATCTTGAAAATTTAGCTACAACATAATTTGATTATTTTCTATCAATATCTCTAATTATATTTAGTCTAAAATATGCATGATCCAAAAAAAAACGATCGTTCAGATTCATTTATGAATGTCTCCAACGAAAGAATTTCATCCATTGTTCAATCACTTTTGAGTCAAGATCATGTTCATTATGTAGACAGGTCTGAGCGAAAATAGTTTATCGTAGAAGTTTCAAGTTTTGTTGCTGTTCTTATCTTGAGATACAACTATGATAATTGGATGTCTTTTAAATCACTCGTATAAAACAGCAGATTTGATGTTCTTATTCCAGGATAGAAGCAAGTCAAATTTTTCTTGTGTTTCTGACGGGGACTACAACATTTATTGAAAAAGTTCAGTAATAAACAAGTTGGAGACTAATGTTAAATTCAAAAAAAAACCGTTCGAAATTATTGTCCTCATGAACATCTTTGAATGCAGATTCGTTTTTACTGAATGATTCAGCGTAATCTAGTAGTTGCAATCATTGACGAAATAATGCTTAGTAAGTAATTATGATTCAAGATTATGTACGAGAAATATCACATTCTTATCTCTTAATCACATCAAATTGATCTCAAGCATAAGATCGAATTACAGATCTGGTTAGAAGATAATCATGTAATGTTGTGCTGAAATTTTCGAGATGTATTCCGCTTTCTGTACGATATTAATGATTGTTTAAAAAATACTCAAGAAAATCACTTGATATGTAAACAAAGAGAAGATTAAAGAATATTTTTAATGAAAGTTAATTTTAGATTTTTAGATATTGTGACTGTGATATATAAAGTAGAATAGATAGGATGTGAGTGTATATCAAAAGAACATAATGCCAATCTTTATCAAATTTTCGAAAACTTTAATTAGATTTCTAAAAAATAACTTTGAATCATCTATATCAATCATTATCATTTTTCTAAGTAAGTTTATCTATTTATTTAGTAGCAAAACATAAGAATTTTTATTTAGGAAAAGATATCATATTTAATGCACAAATAGAAATTAATCTTTCTTGTCAGAAAATATTTGACTTGACAATTGAATTAAAAGAAATTTCAATTATGAATTAGTAGAAATTGTTTATTGATTAATATTGATTTCAGTTAGTTAATATTAAAATCATGTTTAGATAAAAATCACATTGCTTCTCCGATAAGTTTTATTAGTGAACGATAGAAAAAAAACAACTTTCAAAGATGTTAAACATAATAATAATTGAATTTTAAAAGAATAAATACATGAAGAACATTTCTATGTAAAAAATAAACTTACGATAAATGACCTTCGAATGATATATTTCAATTCAAGTAATTTTATTTAATATGATTAAAAATTAAACATAATCAATTATTTGTGCACATAATAGGGATCACATATAAGTTTCTTACGAAAAAATCCATTAGTTGATATTGACTTTTTTAAATGTATCTAGTTAGATGATGCTATTTTAGACGAGTAATAATTGATTATTTTAAATCAATTGCACAATTTCATTGAACAATGTCTGAAATCCTTTATAAAATAAATCTTTGTTGTAAGTTTATTTTTGAATATTTTCATTTATTTCTTCCTTTTAAAATTCTAATTGAAGTTTTTCGAGTTAATGCAAGTTTTAAAGGAAGTATTTCAATTGATTCATGTGTCTTTTATTATTCTAATTAATTGATTAATATCAATTAAAACCAGTAAGCTATTTCTTTCTGTTTCGTTTTATTTAAAGTTTTTTTTTTCTTCAAAAAGATTTGTGTATTTCTATACCAAAAGCAAGACATAATATTCAAAAAATGATCATCATCTTAAAAAACTCAACAATGAAAACGGAAAAGTAACTATTATTTGTATATTTTAATAGATTATATCATAATCTATAGCGAAATGATATATTTCATGATTGTCGTGAATTCTTTGACTCTTCCTTTTCAGAAGATGGTACAACGTGATGTTACGTTATATAAGATGATAATTAAATGACTGTGATGTAATAAACAAAGTTTTAGTTTTTGTATGTTACATATTTCGATGAATGTATTCAGAAGACTCTAAGATAAACTTCATTTTGGAACAGCTTTCTTCAAACTTTGTTTTCACGAAAACAAACAAGATACAAGATACCATTCCGTAATAGTGAATCATTCTTTCTCAGATCATTCTTCTACATAGGAACATGCTGGATAAAGTAAAGTTATACAATGGAATCAAAAATTCGAAAAGTTTATTATGTGAGAATATACTAAGAAAAGAAAAAGGAAACGTATAGCGGTACATTACGCAAAACGATCAATAAAATGATTTTCAAGCTGCAAAAATAATAAAGCAACAACTTGGAAATTTAATATTTTAAGTGTTTCCAATATAGAAAATTGATCTGAACACTTCTACACAGTCTTCTTGTTTATCAATCCATGTTACTTTAAATTATTAACTAAAGGCTCATGACAAATTATAGTTTTTCTAAGGCATTTTCTAAAGAAATAACCGAGAAATCATTAAGATCTTGCAGAATTTAAGCGTATGATTATGTTAGAAGCTATCTAGTTGCTAATTAAAAGTGTTTTCTTTCGTTTTTTTTTGCTTCCGTTACATCTATATTCATCAATAGTCAATCCATTACTAATTAATAGTAAAGCATAACTTTTTCATGAATAAACAATCAAGATTTTTCGTCTTTTATAACTTTTTCTACGAATGAGATACAAGTTTCTAAGCTTTATTATTCAGAATTATTTTTTTATCTTTAGATAACTACATATTTATTATAGTCTCCATAGATTCATTTGTTATTACGACTGCTTATATACGAACGATCAGTGAAAAACGTTATTTTTCTCTCTCTGTTTTAATGTTCATTTCAAACAACGAGCACCGATCGATAAGGAAAGAGAAAAAATTCGATTCATTTGAAATGAAGATGATCTATTATTTAGTAACATGTAATTCACCTTTTGATTTAACGTTTTTAATACGGTCTATTTCTTCTTCCATATTTTTCTGAGTTAAATGAGCACAACTCCCAATTTCTTCAATTTCTTCACAATAACATAGAGTATTAGATCTCAAAAGTAAATTTCATGTTTTAAGATTTTCATACCATAGCTAAAGTACTCACTAATTAAAATGTTAGAAGTTTTTTTCCTTTTTGTCATGATCGGATATAGTTCATTGAGGCGCACGAGAAGAAGCAATCTTTCAAATGCAAAACAGTTACCTATGTATTAAAATTCTAGATTTCTCTCTTAAGATATCTGAAAATAATGTTATCGTAGTCTTCTTCATAAAATGTTTGGTTTCTGCATTTGAAATATACTTTTTCTTATGTAACTTGGCGAGCTCTACTCAACTATAAGAAAAATAGAAAAAATTCTGCTAAAGCTTTATTTGTGAATATTTAATATACGATGTAAAAATCCTGGAATACGAGTATCTTGATTTAAGCATGGCAACAGAACCCTATAATTTTATTTTCTTAGCTTACTGCTAACCTTATTAACTCAGAATAGAAACACTTCTATCACTAGTCAAAAATTCAAAAGCTAACTATTTTAATCTCTCATATGAAAATCTTTCCGACATATGATAAAATTGTGTGTTAGACATTTCCCACATCTTGTGCTTGAATCATAGCTCTCTAAGGTTAGACGTTGAATATTATTTGTTTTTTATTGTTAGCAATGAGTGATCTATAACTTATTTTATTATTCTATTGATTACTTTTCGATTTAAAGTTTCCATAAAAATTCTTGCCATCAATCATGATCTGAAGAGATTGTCAAAAAAACCTTGTTTAATTATGTTCCGAGAGATTGTTGTTAGTGAATTACAATATGACCTCAGTTGAATTGGTCTTGTTACACAATCATTCTCAACTTTTGTCGAATAACAGGATATGATAAATGATCACATGAGAAAGAGTAATGCTAGTGCATTTTGAGAGTCGATTTCGCTTCACTTTTCAGCAACAGTTTCTAGCCATCTATTTTTGTTTGTCTATATCTGCATGTATTCACACCATAGATATTCACTCATTTCGATCTGCTCTGTATATTCCCGTACGTAGATACGATTTTCATCGTCAAATCATTTAATAAATGGGACAGGCACAGCCAAAGCCCAAAGATTTTTGTTACAATCATTTACAAGAATATCGTCAAACACTTATTAATCTATTATTTATACAGGAAGTGAACTTATTGGAGGAAGAATCGATTCAGAAAATTAAAGAAAACAGCAGAAGAATGTAGATAAATATTGATTGAACAGAATATGCAACATTATAGTGAAATGAAAAATATATTATCTCAATTAACTGATGAGTGAAAGAAGATTCGTGAAGAAAATGAATTTGATGAAATCAAACGAAGTTAACAGAAGATTTCAAATCCGATTGATTCTGCACATTTAGTAAACATCAGTTACATCCATTTATTGTTTGGTAAGTGTAGTTATGACATATAGATTGGTAAATTAGTTTTGCTACAGGAACACGAAACTTTTTCAGGATACTCGATTAAAAACTCACTATAGAGAATTACTGTGTTCTTATTCATCAACATTACAAAACCATACAGTATTAGTAATCTTTTACTAGAGGAGATCATGTATTAACGGTACGATGATTTCATTCGAATTTTTCTCCATAAAGTCTTTTTGAAAAATAAATTTTACTAGTTGATTTATTATTTTGACCTAAGATTACTTATATATGTTCTAATTTTCTAGAAAATAACTCTTTATCAATCGCATAAATGTAGAATATTATATAAACATTATTAGAACTAAAAGAGCAGTTATTGCTCACATATGAATCCTCGTTTTACACATAAATACTAAGAATTACTATTGATTGAATTCGAATAAAATATGTTTCGAATATTCTTTATTACTTGTACTTTTCCGTATATCTGTTTGCTGGCAAACATTTGAAGCAAGGATTGAAATCTAATTTGATTGTATAGCTTTTCTTACAAGCAAGAGGCGTACGAAATTAGTTTTGCTACAGTTGAGTGACTGTAATGCCTACAAACTACAGCATGATAAATCAAAAAGTATGTTTCTCCTTAAGTCTAGTTTCAGTAAGATCATCAAACATTAACAGATATATCTGTAGGTCTTAGTGAGTCCCTATTAAATTATTTAGATGCCTTTGACTTGACTCTGACAGAAAAAACACATGATACGTATTCGATAGCATGAGTCGAATCATTCGTATCACTTGTTCACAACAGTCGTAATTAATTCTTTTCGAGAAACACTCATCAATACCATTAATATCTCTTCAATGCATAGCTTTTTTCCTTATTGTATAAATGGTAACGAAATCGATTTTCCAAGAGCTTGTTCGAACCTCAGTACTGTGCAAGTGTCAGTGAGGTATGCATCCAAGAGTAAACTCGCATCCCTATTCATGTCGATACTGTTAGTAATGACACACAAGCGATTTCAAATTTCTTTCTGTCATATCAATCATTAGGAACACAGTAATGATAATGTTAATGCACACGTCAGTTGCAAAATCGCCATCGATTGAAGTTTCTATTAGTATAATTTTGCTGTTTATATGAATCAAATAAAATTTTCTATTTTTTCGGAGGCAATACAGTGATAGTTATGTATTTTGATAGAGTGAGAATAATCGTTTGTCAAGTGTGTAGTTTAGATGCTTAAATATTTGAAAATTTATCAATAGTTTAAAAAAGTATGGCATATTTAATGAAACTATTTTCCTCTGTTTTAAAGAACATAACACTAATAGCAAGACTGAAAAATACGTCAAGAATTTTCTGAGCTACACGATGAACCTGATGGAATTGGTAATGAACGTTATGTTACTTTGAGTTCAGATGTTGAGAATCGTAGTATTGAATTGTTGTCGTCAAATAACAGAAACTATGTACAAATTAAAACAACAAAGTTATAGAATGCCTCGATGAAACAAAAAAAATTGTTATGATCTACCTGGAACAATGCAATGTTTATTGGAAAGCGAATCAGTTCAGCTGCTCATCGTAAGATAAAACTAAATAAATATGAAAAATTTGGTTGTATTTGTCTTCAAGATATACGAGGTAAAAATAACCAACACAGTGCTGATTTGATGTCGTCTCCAAACAATTGCAAATCATCGGTGTCTGACGAATCTCGGACGAGTACAACGTTTCATAAATCATCATCTATACTTCTACATTGAAAAACAATTTGTTCAAGACAAATCATTGAGCTTCATACAGAGGACAATTCATATCCAGTGTTCGTAGTAAGATAATTTTAAATAAGTAGGAAGAACCAAAGATTTTATTTAGCTGCTAGATAATCATGGTGTTAATCTTGGAAATGATAGCAAAAGTAAGTATATTCAGGTTATATATAGTATGTGTTATTTGTTTAGTCTTTCAGATAGTATGGCGATAGTTTCTATAATTCTGATGTCAAAAAATAACAACTGAGTAAGTATATATTTAGTTTTTGAAAAAAAAATTCAATCATTCATATAGGTTTCTGATGATATTTTCAATTAACGTAAATATATATAAGAAGTAAGATAGAAAAATAATCGAAGTCATTTTTTCTACAGCTGATGATCATCCAATTAAACATTATCTTCCACCACTTTCATTGGCAAATACAGATGACATATTTATTAAAGCAATAAGAAAGAATGAAGACTTTGAAAATGTTCCTAGAATATAAATTTGTTATCTACCATTAGGTAATATTATATTCTTTATTTTATTTTTAATGTTTAGTTCAATAATAACTTTTTTTATATTTCATTAGACAAAGTCAAACCAATTGAGTTAAATGAAGAAGTTAGTGTTGACACACAAATTGTATCAAATACTCGTCTTGCTCACTTTGAAGGTTTCAATAACGAAATGATTTATTCGTTTTGTGCTCAAACTGGATCTGATAGATCAGTAAGTTTTATTTTTTAACGGCTACTCGTTCTTTACTTGAATGTTATACCGCTGTATTATCTAATAGAGAACATCTGTCATCACCACTTTGCCTTATTATATCACTTACATGCCAACATGTTTTACAAACAGAAGATGAAGCAAGAAAAATCACATATCGAACTGCTGTGGTACCATGTAAGTTACTTCATAAACGTACAGCGAGAATATGTATTCTCGTAAAATGTCCGGGTGATTATTATTTGCACCTATATTGCATTGCTGGTGATGGTCATGATATGTTTACTGTATCGGATCATCTTCAAGACATGATGGGAAAAGTCCAAGTAAAATTATAATTCAGTGGATTGTATTCAAAGTTTTACAGGATTCCTTATTTTAGTTTCACTAAAAACAAATGAAATTTCTCGTTATAGATGAAACTAACCGGTATGTAAAAACGACACCGATGGTGTTGAACCTAATTTTGATTACGGTTTTTTTTGTTTTTCTAAAGAATATTAGATACAGAATTGGAACTTGATATACGAAAATTAGCAAGTCTTTGTTTATCATTACAAGAAGAACGAGTTCCATGGATATTTTTCGCAACATTTTCTAATCAATTACAACAATTAGCAAAACATGTCCTTTGTGAAGATCATATTTTTTTCTATGAGAGTGCAAATGTCGATGTAGCACATACAATCGAAGAAGTACCATTTACAAAGAAACAAGATCTGAACGTTGTTTGATATTTGTTGAAACACAGTGATCAATTGATTCTATAGGTGCATTACTTTTACAAAAACTTTTCATGAGTATAATATTCCATGAAAATCAAACACACTAACAACGAAAGGAAACTGGAACAATTTACAAATGGTCTTATTGATTGTGTTGTTAATTATGATTTACCGGATACAAGTGTTTTTTATATTCGTCGTATTGGTCGAACAAGTCGAATGAATTATAAGAAAAACAAGAAAAAGGAGAAATAGTTTTGAAAATTCCTTTTTTTGCATAGGTCATGCTGGTTAATTGGAGAAATCCATATGATTTTTTGATTCTGATCGATAGTCTGACAGAAAAATTGCTCTTGAACTTACACTAAAATTATGTCAAGTACATTTTGTTCTCTAAATCGAACATGAATTTTCCATTAGTTTCTTTCAATAGGATGGTCAAGCAACATCAGAATTTCTTAAAAAATATGGTGATGTGAGTACTATTGGATTTTATCATGATGACCATAGGTCGACGAATAGTAATGTAATACTATTAGTGTGTGTGTGGGATAAGGCATACACCTACACTCCGACTCACACCTACCGTCTGTTGAGTAATTAAACTAAGAAGTATTTTTAATAGATTTTAGATCGAAATTGTTGCTAAAAATCTTGAGCGCGAGGAAAGATTTCTAAGGATCTTGTGTCATGTTCAATACGTCCTTCATATTTAGCCAATAGACATTAAAGCAAGGATAAAATTTTGGATATATAGGTAGATTTTATATGCTCTTTTATATCATATTATCGAAAAGATGTACAGCAAAATTTTTCAGAGAAAATGATTTCTCGATCGAGTAATAGATTGTCTCTTAAAATAACTTTGAGAAATTTATGAAATTCTTATGAGCCATCCACAATAATCAATCGTTACCGTTCTTCATTAAAAGTATAATTCATAAACATAGTTATTGCTTTTTTATCTTTACTATCCAGAGGAGTAATCCTTTGTGGTTGTTACTCAACATTTTCTTCAATAAAAGCTTAGAAAAAAATTCTTTTGTTTGTTTTTAAAATGTGATTATTGTGCTTCAAATAAAATGATTCAGAATGGAGAAAAGAGAGAAGTAAAATAAATTTGCACTTGTACATGAGAGTCACAACAACAAAAAACATATGTATAAATCACCAGCTAGAAGTAAGAATATTTAGAGAAAATAATTATAGAAAAATGCGTTCAATAGAACACTTGATTTCCGCAAATAGTAACCTTGTTTGAAGTAGACATTATCAAACTCTATTCAATCATTAAGATAAGATTTATCTTGTTTTATATATCAACCTGGCAAAACATCATTTCTATTGAATATGAGAATAATATTTTTCTTCACTCAATCCATATATCACACTCACAAGTTAGTGTTCAAAAATTGTAAATAAAGAAAAGAAACTATTCTTTTTATAAAATTTGACAAGTATGAAACTGATGCATCATCATGAGCAGCTAGAGTCATTGAATCATCATGAAAAGGTGTTGAAAGAGAGATTAGAATTTTTTTTTCATTGAAATCAGATCTATTCGAACCATATTTTCATACTAAGATGTTCGTGAACCAAAAGTTGCATAAATTGAAGTTTGCGAACTGTGACATAGCGCTATAAAAAAAATTAAAAATTGATTAATTAATTTATTAGCAATACAGATTATTAAAAAAAACACAAACGTTGCTGGTATATTTCTATTCTGATTAGCCATACTTGTTTGACATTGGGATAAAGCTCGATTTTGCATGTTGATACTGTTATACTTATTATAAAATATTTTTCTCTTAGTCAACAATGGAATCATTTACCTCATTTGTAAATTTTCGATTCGATACTTGTTTTAGTGTAAATATGACTCTCAATTATTGATTTTACAAAATGTTAAAATTTATTAATATTAATTAATTTGAGTTCATTTTCTAATTGATTATTTAAATAAAAATAATTCATATTAATTTATTGATCAATTAGATGAATGTAGTCTTTTTTTAAATCTTTTTAATAAAATTTTATATTAATTATTCAAATATTTTTATTTATTTTAATATAAATTTCAATGATCAATATTCTTTAGTAGAAAAATTTTCAATAATAAATGGATAAATTTTTTTCTCATCCAAAAATTCAATTAAGAGTTTTATCTTGACAAATATAATAATTGACAACCACATGGATTATTATCTAAGTGAACAATTGTTTTTATAAAAAAATCTTTTATTGAATTAAACTTGAACTTAAAACAACTCTTAGTCAATTTTTTTTTTATCAAAGTAAAAATTTTTATAATTAACAGATCTATTTTAGTGAAGTTTGATGTGGATAATCTCTGGAAAGCTTTTATTTATTTAAAAAACAAACATTACGAAGAAAGTTTTAAATTTCCTTGAAGGAAGTCTGGTAAAGAACATTCTTTCATTATTGACATTCATTTGATGTTTTCTGAAGCACAGAGTAATAGGTGTTTGCATGAAAAAAAACAAGATATACTAGAACTTGACTTTGTCATATAGCATTAAGACAATTTTGTGCTCCCTTATCAATGATTTGATTTGAGGAAAAGTTTCATTTGATGAGTGTCTAGATAAAAGATGTGAAAAAGATCAGGTGAGGAAAACAAAATTATTGATTGTTTAAATTTATTCTAGTCTATTTAGTAAGAATAAGGCTACTTCACCACCGAGTTCAGTTTAGAAATGATCTTTTTTAGTGATGGTTTTCTTCTCATTCATACTGATAAATAAATATGTTAATCAAATCAAGGGGAAATAAACTGATTTACAGTGACTTCTAGCAATATAAATCAATTTGCTAACAGATAAAAACTTTTCACACATAATGATATGACTTCTTTTTAGGTAAATATTATTCTGTTGCTTTTTTTGAAATATTTGATCTTTCAATAAGATAATAAATTTGTTTTACTAAAGTAATAATCAATGTATTATTGCAAAAGGAAAATAATCTTACAATAATTTTGAATAATTTTTTTTCCGCCGAATAAATAAATTTCATTTATTTTAACACAATTAATTCGTGTATCATCTCTGGTAACTTGTGTGCCACTCTTTCTAATGACTAATCATTGATATAAAGAAGAATATTAGTATAAAAATATGTTTTTGTATTAAATAAAAATTCTTCTTTATAATCATCATGAACTTTTAAAATATCAACTGTAATAAGATAGTTATATTTAACAATTGATGAATTTTCATTATGATTTATTGATTTATAAAGTTGTTTATGTTTTTTGTGATTGATGATAAATCATAGTGGAAATGATTGAAAAATTTGAATAAAAATTTCATACTCAAAATAGAAATAATCCAACTAGAAAATAATGTGTTATCTTTTGATAATATTGCATTTCCGATGAGTGTGCCACGTCATGTTGTCCACATCTATGAAGCCACACCTGGTCAAGAGACACCAGACTGGGTTAAAAAAGACATCACATTCCTATCTATTGACGTTGTTGTTTCTGTGCGACGATGGTTTACGTCAATATTTTTCAATTACATGTACTATTGAAAATAAATTTAATAGTACTATAACTTATGAATGAAATAGAAAGTTGTACCTTACCAAAACAACAATACTACATCAATTAAAAGTTTTTGCTTTTCGTTGTAAGTATAAAGCAACTGATAAGATGTTAAATAACACGTGTTTTTTAGGTCCATTGGTGAATTGAAATGAACCTTGTATAACAGAGATACAACTCGATAAAATTCAATAGCAGACTATATTCGTTTATATGTTCAACATATATAGAAAAAATAGATTATTTGATCTTTCTCTTAGTCATTTATAAACATATTTACCAATATCTATTCAAGGTTGATTTGATCTTTTTCAGTCTAATCGATTATGACCTATTTGATTTAAATCACAAATACAACAGGTTCCATTTATGATCTTAAAAGATGTCCTTCAACAAATATACTTGATACACTTACGTTTTATTCAACAGTTCGTCGCTCATTATCGTGAACAGTATTTGTACAATTGTATAGTTTTTCATCAACTTGTTGTGCTGTGGCATATCATTCAAAACGAGATGAAATTCTTATATATGATAAAGATGAACTTATCTTATACAATGTTAATGATACTTTAGTAAGTAATTAGTTTTTTATTTTTATTGTTTTTTTAAAATAATTTAATAAATTTACAGTGAAAATGTATCACGATTGACTATAAAATATGGTTTTTCTATCAAGTATTGCTTGGTGTTCAATTCGTGATTATTTTCTTGTTTTGAGTTGCATGACTCGTGTATTATTTGATACAGATTTAGATATAAATACTACGATTAAAAAAATTCATGGTACTCAATCAAATCATCTTATTTCTTTGACTTGTATTGTACAAGATACAAGTATTTTTATTTGTTGTCATGATCCAAAGGAAATAATATGACAATATGTTTCATTAACAACATAGAATTTAATAAAAATTTGGTCAAAAGAAAACTTAGTAATAAAGATTATGCTGGTAAAATATAATAAATCATATTTTGATTTTGATTTAATTTTGATTATTACTATTTTAGATATTCAATGTGTTCGTGTTAATCTATCTGGTTCACAACTTGGTCTTGTTATTAAAAATAAAAACGATCAATTTCGTTTTGTTCTTTATCCAATGGATTTAACACATATATGTTGCAATTCTAATTATTCCTTCATTATTACGATTAAGAGAAAATCAAAGTATTAATTTTATACTTTATTTAACATCATTTATTGATGATCGTTGGTAGTTACTTACTGGCATCCCACCGACAGTCCATAGAAAAAGAGGAAAAACAGAGGAGCATTTTTTCGCTTCTGAAATGCGAACAAAGGCTGCCGCAGGGTTCAAAAGTCAATAAATTAGAGCACCATTAATCTAGATTCAACACAGACTTGAAAAACTCGAAAGATGGAAGCGATATTCAGTTCTTGACATTTGCGGTCGTGTTTTTTCTACCGAGCTCAGAAAAAGAGAACTACAAAAAAGAGACAAAAAGGGCAGAGTCTACTTCAAAAGTATTTGACTGTGATATCACTTTACCCGAATACTCGTAGACAAAGAAAAGGTAATTAAAAAGAAAATCACTGAATATTCAGAATATGTTCAGTTTATAAAAGCACGAGAACTTAAAGAGCTAACATAAACAAAAGAAGACGTAATAGACCGTGCATATTTATAAGAGAAAAAAACACTACAAATTCAATTCAAAACAAAGCCATCAAGGTTTTTTTCTCAAATCTGTAACAAGAATTTCTACCGCGTTATCGGAAGTTCTTCCTGCGAACAGAACAGTATTAATTCTGATGAATTATAAAGGCCTAATATAACTCGGTATTGAATTGGAATTGAATAATATACAAAAAAATTGTACTTGAAAAAAATTTGAATCTTGAGTATACTCAACGGTTCAGTTTTTACGATTTTTCATAAAATTCCTCTAGGAGTAGGAAAACTGTACCTCTTGAAAGTTACATGACGGAGCGAATTTTTACAAAATTTGTTAGAGGTTATCACTAATTCATCTTTGAGGCGACCAGAGATGCAGAAACTACTGCTGTGTGCGAATGGGCATTTGGGAAACTTTTCTTCTGGCGAAATTTTTGGAGCTTTTCGAGAAAAATCGTGTTTTGTTGCTTTGCTAACCGGCTACGTCTTGAAAACGATTTCCCCATCCAAGAAAATTTGATCACTTTGACGAAAGATTCCGCAGTTCTGCAGTCGAGATTCTTGAATTTCAATTATCGAAAATCGTGTTTAAGCTCATGCTCGAAGCTACCTTGTTGTTCCGTTCAAGCACCAAGTTTTCAAACTTTTATGTTTGCACATACATAAGTCTGTCGCAATTCATTTTAGTATTTCTAAATTTTGACTTCAATAAATATTGATTTTAGCTAATCCGATTAAATACCAAGCCAAAACAATTTTACTAACAAAACGTTTCGGAATGGAATTAGTGTCTATTTGCCTCTCTCAATGCGTACTCAGGGTCAATTTTCAACCTTGTTGTTGATCTTATTGGTTAAAAGCGTATTGATTCATCCAAATAAGTCAACATTATCGACTATTTTCCTAAAAAAGAGGAAAAAGAGGCGGAGTGGGAAGCCAGTACTTATTTATGGAAATGGAATTCATAAACATTTTCTTTAACTTGTTGTTTGAAAAAATAGATAAATAAAAACTTTTCGAACAATAATCAATGACTATAATATAAGACAAGAAGGAGAAGGCCGAGATACATAATTGATCGAAAATGCTAAGTTTTGGGATAAATCAGAATGCTACTAAGTTTTCTTGATAATATTCTTTTCTATGAAACTTTTATTTATAATTCTTTTTGTATCAAATAAAAAATACACAATCAAATCTCTGAAATGAAAGATACATTATGAAAAGGATGATAACACTTATTAGAAACAAAGCAAAAAAGTATTAGTGCATTTGCTATGTAAATAGTATATCAAATCATTAAATATATATACATATATATCGGAAACTTGTATCCTTTTAACTACTTAAAATCTAATCTAATTGTATGAAAAATTAAAATTCAATATTATCAAATTTTGATTTCGACAACTTGATACTTTAACGAATGTAGTATTTAGAATTTAAGAGAGTATTTAAAAAGTCAAATTGTAAAAAGAATACAAACGAAATTTACACAAAATTTTCTACCTGTTAAAATCAGAATGAATTATTTTGATACAATCTAACTAAAACAACAGAAAATTGAATCTGCGACATTTATTATCTCATATTATATTGAGTCAAAGATACAGCTTAGAGTATGAGAATTTTAATATCATATAGTTTTCATTATCTCAAGCATTCAAAAAACATGGTCCTGTAAATGGAAAGGACGATGTATGGTAAAACAAAATAACGATCACTTATATTAGTATTCATAATTGTCATTTAGCTTTATTTCAAAAAACAAAAGCTATCAAATATGTTAAAAAGATGAGATTCATGTGAGCACAAAAGGATAATTAATGATTATCGTAAAAAATTTCATTTTTGACTCTTATAAACGTTACATTGACGTATGAAGTTAATGAATACAAATAACACCACCATTTTATCGCGATGTTGCTCGTCAGGAAGAACCATAAAGTTTTGTATTATTGTTTATGAGGGTGTGGGTGGGGTGTGGG
>CAJNOP010001080.1:7445-46320 GCA_905250075.1 Rotaria sp. Silwood1
GTGAGGGTGTGGGTGTGGGTGTGGGTGTGGGTGTGGGTGTGGGTGTGGGTGTGGGTGTGGATGTGGGTGAGATGAAGACTAAAACTAACATCCACACCCACACCCACTCCCACACTTGCACGCACACCCACACTCACACCCACTCCCACACTTGTACGCACACCCACACTCACACCCATTCCCACACTTGCACGCACACCCACACTCACACCCACACTCACACCCACTCCCACACTTGCACGCACACCCACATCCACATCCACACTCGCACTGGCATCCACATCCCTATTATATCTGAAGAAAAAGTTAGGATTCGATCACCCGATGAAACACTTAATTTAATTGCCATTCAAGATAAAAGTCATTTACTTTTTTGTTAATATTGAATTAACTGATTTAAAAGATGTTGAATATAGTGAGATTGGATTGGTTGGCGTAGGAACAAATATCGGTATGAAAATTTTCTATTGTACATTTATTTATTCATTATATACGACAGTAAACTATTATTCATATTTTCTTAATTATTATTCAAAAGAAAAAGTTTTCAAAGTTAATTAACTATCATTTATTTCAAAATAGAACAAGAATTAAAGTTTTTCGAATTAAGATACAGACCTATGTTTTTCATTGTTGAGAGAAAAGAGATAAAAATTCATTCAATTAAAGACGAAAAATTTTTCTCAGAGTCTTTTATAAAGTGAATCGGAAATATGAATTTGGGATTTTTAAAGATGCATTAGATTAACTAATAAAAGTATGTAAGAAGTATACTTTTTAAATGGTGTCACAATATATAAGAAATCAAGAAAATTATCAAAAGATAAAAGATATGACAATGAGATGATCAAATGATAAATCTTCGAATCGATGATATATGTTTTAATATAATGAAGTTAAATAGTTTCTATTAATATAAATAGAGCTTCGAAATTTATTGATTTATAATATTGGAGGTGGAGGACAATCTGGTGAAGCAAGGAGAATAACTGTTTATAATACAAATCAAAAGATAAGTCGTCGTAAATTAAAAAATTGATAATTATACATAACATGATTGTGATCCAGCATAGAGTGAAGCTCTTACTTTAAATGGAAATATTGAATTATTTCAAGTAACAAACAATCAAGTTTATAATATGAATAATATTGGGATTGATTTTATTGGTAAATTATTATTTTCATTTTTGTTTTATTAAAGAATTAATTAATTAATAAAGATGAAGAAAGTGGAATGGGAAGTTTGGGTGCTCGTGCTGGATATTGTGGTTCAAATAAAGTATTGAATATTCATTCAATATATGATGGAACCATGTGAAAATTTATGGCATCTAAACACGTTTTGAAACGCGTTTTAGATGCGTTTGAAAAGCTGTAAGAAAACGCGTTGATATTTTTTTTTCTTTTGGGAAAAAGTCATCTTGTTCTCGCAGATTCGTGCGGTCACCATCAATTTCACATGATGGTCAGCTCTTCCGAGAGGCACAGAACAAATGTTATATTTTTAGATGTACCTTTAAATTGTGCAGTGAATGAGTCTAGAACAGAAGATGTTTGATTATAGAATTACATACCTAACTCAATGAATTACATTGGCTTATGAATGTATCAAAAATAGCTCTGTTTTGATAAGAGAAATTGTAGTATAACTTAAATGATATATAAGAAGACGTGTAAAATCAAGGATACATTTAACCATTGATTATTGATTCATCTTTATATTACTTTAGAAAATATAAAGATTGAGAGAATTCTTATTTAAAAAAACACAAATGGATGAAATCTCGATTCTTATAAAATAAAAGTTATTTATCTTCTGAAAAAAAAATCAAAATCAAGTTCAACATATCAACAAGAATAGTCTGTTTCTAAGAAAATACAGAGTGAAAAGCAACCATAATTCAATGTGGCTCTTAATTATATCTTATTCGTCATAAGAAAAATTAATAAGTGTTTGCTATTTGGTTATATTTAAAAACGATTTTCTTGCTACTTTATTTAAATTCAATTTTTCCTTAGCACAAAAGTATTTTTAAATTTTTTCTGCATGGAAAAATTTTATTTTGTATCTTTATTTTTTTTAAACGAACATTATAGTTATCTTTGAGTTTTTCTTATGAAAGTAAGAATGAATTCTGAACTTTAATATAGACAACTAAGTGAGATTCGTTCATTGCGCGAGTCTTCTGCAACTATAATATGACAACAGTCGAGTCTAAAACAAAAATTGAAAAATTTCTATTTAACAAAACAAATATTCTATGATCTTCCAATGATCATAATCAATTAATAGGGCTTGTTTTTATTATAAATTAAATGTAAACTCCTTATTAATTGTTTTATTGAAGTCAAATAATTTATAAAATTATGAACTGTTTTTATTGAAATATGAAAATATCAAGAATATCACTATATAGAGCTTTCGGGCTACATATAGTTCATCTTCAGTATAAATCTCAATATGTAATTTTTCTGTGTAGTCCGAAAACTTTATGTAGTGATAGCATTGAAATATGAATATTTCAATACCAATAGTTTATAATTTAATAGATTATGTGGCTTTAATAAAATAATCAATAAAGATTTTACATTTAATTTATAATCTTATGATCTTGATTATGGATAATAATAATAATCTGT
The DNA here is from genome assembly GCA_905250075.1 of Rotaria sp. Silwood1. Lineage (NCBI taxonomy): Eukaryota > Metazoa > Rotifera > Eurotatoria > Philodinida > Philodinidae > Rotaria > Rotaria sp. Silwood1. Next base: position 10,086 of record CAJNOP010001080.1, read on the forward strand.
ATTCATTTATTGAAGGCATATTATTATTGATTTTAATTTTCAATAAGATGAATTAAAGAAACACAAACATGAGTATTATTCTTCTGTTAATTTAGAATAAATTTAAGTTATTTTTTTTTCTCATAATTTAAATTTAAAAATAAATTTAAATTATCATAAGTTTAATTTATTTTAAATTTAAATTATCGATAATTTAATAAATTTTAAATTTGAATTATATGCACTTCCTAATTAAAAATAGGACATATATTCTACATCAATTTTCAAAAACAAGTAGAATAAATCTCCGATTTTTAATTACGAAGTGCATATAATTCAAATTTAGAATTTATTCAATTATCGATAATTTAAATTTAAAATGAATCAAACTTATAATAATTCGAATTTATTTTAAGTTTGAATTTCTGATAGGAAGTGGCTATGTGCACTCAGGTAGGTATAATCAACATATAAGACCCTAATATAAATCCATGTGTTCGATTACGATCAAACTACGACGCAGTTACGCGTGACTGCGATAAAAAAAGCTTGTTAGAGCAGCCCATTTGGGACTAAAATGTGGAACTCACATATGCTCTCTAGTCTCATTAAACTAATGCAAAATACATACAGTGAAAAACCTCTGGTAGACTATAGCTGTTTTGCACGATAATCGATGTGCAGAGTAATGATCTATCTAATTTATGCATTTCAAACAGAATTTTTTTAATTTTTTCTACGGGCGCCCTATTTTTTGCTTTGCATTGTTGCTATTCGCTCATTATTTTTTATTTTTTTCAATTCGCTTTTCGTAATTTGACATTCTTATTATTATAATCATTGCATTAATTGACAAATAACTCTGTTTTATATATTCATGATGTCTGCAGAAGATCTTACATACTATCATATATATTAATCAACTCATAAATACTGATATTCATTATATTTCAAAATTATTACTTGATCAATTTTGCAAAAAAATCCCTAGAACACCTGACACCTGTTATTTTCGATTGCTAAGATCTGTAATTGGGGGGGGAGGGGGGGGGGAGGGGAGAGAGTCTCTAATGGGGATGTCTGTCATGGGAGCTTCCGTTGCTAAGTGTCTGTAATGGCGCGAGGTGCCGGAAAACCTCGACTTAGAACTTACATTCTCAAAAAAATAAGGTACTATACGGAACCAAAAATAGTTTCGTGTGCGGTACGAAATTTAAAAAAAGCTTCGAACACAGTACAGAACTTAAAGAGTTTGGCACATAGTATGGAACTTTAAAAAAGGTTTCGAATTTTGCAACGAAAAGCAAACCTTTTTAAGGTTTCGTATGAAACCTTTGAAATCTTAAAAAAAGACTCCTAAAGTTCGGACGATCATTTTGGACGTATCTTGGGTTTTTACGAAACCTCAAAAAGGTTTCGCTTCTGTTGCAAAAATGGTTTCGTATGGCACCTTATTTATTTTCAGAGCATTCACTATTTTCTTCGAAAATATATGTGAGTTCCATAGAAAACGCAGTTACCCGCAGCTGCAGTCAAAAAACCACGATTACGCTTAACTGCAACGCAGTTTTTCTAAATTATGGGTCACAGTACGATTGCAATTGCTAAAAGAGACGATATAGGTGAGATTTTCATTTTATTAATATTTTTATTGTGAACTACTAATAATTGTTGAGATTTTCAAAAAAACTTGACCAAAAGTAATCATTAAAAAAAATAAACAAAAAATTTAAAAGATTCAAAAACACAAAAAAAGTAAATAAAAAACAAAGATGAAAAACATTTTAAAAAATTAAGAAAAAAATCTAAAGAAAATAAGAAAAACATCTAAAGAAAATAAGAAAAATTAGAAAGATAAAAATACATTAATAATCATAATAATATGAATAATAATCAAAATCTAACCTCAGATTCGAATTCACGACTCCCGAAAACCCTCTAGTCTCCGTTTTCATTGTAAAAAACATGCATGCAGATTGCATACTCTATTGGTTGGAGCAGAATGAAAAATGGGCAACACTCGCACGAAAGCTTCCTTTTATACGGACCGTCTATGGCTAAGTTTTGGTGTTATTTAGGAGAGTTCAAAAGTAGTGGCAGTGAAGCTTTAATACCGTATAGTAAGCTTTAGAAAATTTTCCTTTTATATGTAGGGGTAGTAGAAACAATGCTCTATTTTTTCTGTGGTATTTGATCATGCTTCAAGTAATACTATAATAATAAAATTTCGATAAGATCTGTTTTTCTATGATATGTGACGGTTATACTAATACCTATTTAAAAAAAAAAGGCAAGTGGATATTTTTTGAATAATTTTCGATAGAAACAAAATAGAGAGCTGCATTTTTTATCGTTTGCAAGAGGAGATGAAGATGCAACGAATCGTGTATTAGAGGAGTTTTTGACTTGGTCTTTTTAAGCTTTCAATCGACCTCTTTGAAAACAAACCTAATCGTAAGATATTTACAGCAAATTTTCAATTGTCAGGTGTGTATTCAAACCGTCAATGGAGGACCTACAAAACTACATAAGGTTCATACGTTTAGAATAAATCATTCAAGAGTTATACGTATTCTAGTCGAAACTCTAAGTGATTGTTCTAGCAATTTCTGCGAAAAAAAGTTTCTTTTACTATTTTCTTTTCGATGAAAAATGAATTTCTTCGATACTGAGAGAATTGATTAAACAAACTTCAGACAACATACTAGGAAAATCTAGAATATATGATTCGATGTGTCTTCATCTCCTCTTTCAAACGATAAAAAATGCAGCTCTCTATTTCGTTTCTATCGAAAATTATTCAAAAAATATCCACTTGCCTTTTTTTAAAAATAAGCATTAGTATAACCGTCACATATCATGGAAAAACAGATCTTATCGAAATTTTATTCTTATAGTATTACTTGAAGCATGATCAAATACCACAGAAAAATAGAGCATTGTTTCTACTATTCCTACATATAAAAAGAAAGTTTTCGAAAGCTTACTATACGGTATTAAAGTTTCACTGTCACTACTCTTGGACTGCCCTAAATAAAATGTGACCAATTACAAGTACGGTGGAACACTTATGATTAGTTGGCACCCTACACAGTGAATCGTACGATGCGAGTAATGTGGAGCAGTTGCGTTGATGTGCGTTGCAGTAGCCGTAGTTTGTGACAGAGATTTTTACGATCACTGCACCGCAGTTACGAGCAGTTACGATAAAAATTCCGAAGTTACGCGTAGCTGCGACGCAGAATCGACTCTATGCGTAACTGCGACGCAGTCGTTAAAAATAGACGACATAGGAAATATAAAAGTCTTATATGTTAATAATATCTATCTGAGTGTATATAGTCACTTCTTTTCTGATAATTTAATTGATGCATAAATTACATTGAAAGTAAATATAAATTGACACCCATAAACGCAAATTACAACTTTTATTTATACAATATTTTTTAACTCCTCAAGAAATTTAATCATAATATGCTCGGATCACTTAGCAAGGATTGTCATTCATTTAAATATGAATCCATCATATAAAACAAAATCACAGATTGAAAAAATCAGACTTTTGTAGCATGAGAGATGGGATTTGGAATTAAGAAAACAATTCTTCTTTTTATAAAGAAAATATTTTTGAGAAGATTATTATATAGATATTTCTAAAACTCTACGTCATACTACATGAAAAGACGAATAATGATGTTGTGGAAAATACTTATAAATAAATGATTTGATAATACGCAACTAACCTTATTGAGCTAGCCGTGATCAAGAACAGATCAATTAACAGACAAATATTTGACATGTTACACAAAACAATCAAAAATTATTAAAATTTGCAATAGTTTTGTTAATTATTCGACAAGAAAACCAGTTTGTGTTTTATCTTGAAAGGCATGCAAATGTATTTTAGACAGATGTGTTCACTTGAATGCATTTAGACGCGTTTGATTAATTCTAGCAACAATATGCGTCTGCAACTCAAACGCGGTTAAACGCGAGCCATTTTTGAAACGCATCTAGACACATCTAAATTGGTCCAAAAATAAAACGCTTTCGAAAATGGAATGCGTTCAGATGTGTTTGCCGGCTCAAGCGCATCTAGACACATCTAAATCGATACAAGAATAAAACGCGTTGAAATCTGGAATGCGTTCAGATGCATTTGCCCGTTCAAACGCATCTAGATGCATCTATAAACTGCGGTTTGACGCGTTTCTTGCCTACGTTTCTTGACAGCCGCGTTCAAACGCATCCACAAGCGCGTTTAGATGCCTTTTGACTGCATTTGAAAGTTACATGAGGAAGATCAAATATACTATTAAAATTAAATGAAGTTTATCATTCAGATATTGAAATTGAAATTGGAGCAGAAAATAAAGGATGAATTGCAAATGAAATGATTGTTCAAAAAAATAATCTTCATCATAAATATATTATGGGTTTAACTTTTGGTGGATATGATTTCAAGTTATTTATTTTGTTTTTTTTATTTCATTTTTAAAAATCTATTTTGTTCTAGTCGTGGTTGTCTAACAAATTGTTTATTTGAGAATAATATACTTGAAGAAAATGATCTTAGTTGAACTGAAAATAGGGAAATTATTGTTTCTTATGCATCTGATTGTAAAGTTTTACATAATATTATAAAACCAAATGAAGAAAATACTATTCTTTGGGCTAAGGAAAATGGTGGTTTAAATAGTAAATTTAATTATCAAATTTATTATCCATATGCTTAACAAACAACTTAAGATGATCTTATTTTTTTTTTCTATTGGAATAATCAAGACTGGAATGGACTTAATCAATTTAAAAAAATTAGTAAACAAGAAATCAATGCTCAAGTCAAACTATAATTATCAACACATTCAAATAAACTCTTTAGATATTCAATTTACTTTATTTTTTTATAAACTCATAAAATTTACAAAATAACTTTTAATAAATATCGTTTATTCATTATTCAATATTTGCAGAATATGTATTGTGGAATTTTAATGTAAAAAATGAATTTATATAGTTAACACAAAGAAATTCGTCGGATCCAATAAAATCATGCTGAATTTTCATAATGAGTCCATTTATTGTTTGGAGCTCTATCCAAAACGAGAATTAATACGGTCATATACGACCATGTACAACCTATTTTTTGCTGCAAATGATCTTAGACATTGTTGCCTATCGCTCTTGAAAAATAATATTTTGAATTAGTTTCAGTAGTTGAATACAAATCAATTGAATATAGTCACATTGAAAGTTTCTATTTGATGGTTTTAAATTTCTCGTCATTTGATCAATTCGAGTAAAAAAAAAAAAGCAAAAATACTTTTCTTTTCACTTATAATGAGATGTTGCTTGAATATGAGAATTTCTATAAGATCTATTTCATTTACATTGTTTATCTTTAATTAATAAATATTTTCATTTTCATTTTCATTTTTATAATAGAATATTGTCTTAAAATTTAAAATATCCAAAATAGTTGTGGGTTACATGAATTTCGGTCGAAGGAATTTTCGACCCGGACTTTCGGCCCGACTAGAAATTCTGGTGATTGTGTGAGTGAATCACCTTCATCCTCAGCTTCATTTATTGTCGGGCCGAAAGTCCAAGCCGAAAATTCCTTCGACCGAAATTACAACCTCCCTGAACAACAGTCGAAACGCGTCGTATGATACTTTGAATCTAACTCTTTTATTTATATTCTCACTTTCACTCTCAATTTTTCGATGAATTTTCTACTAACTCAATGTTAGACGCTATAAAATTGGATTTAGAGACTTTCAATATTGTTGATTCATATGCGCATATCAAATCAAAATCTTTAAAAAGGTTTTGATCGTCGTTCAAAGTCTACAAACATTCTTTTCATGTATTCGTTGGAGGAATCTTTATTTTTTTTATTTGTTAGAGTGAAAGAAATAGCATCTTATCGTCTGTTTTCTAAATAAATCGACATTTTACCATCTTGATGGAATGAAAATGGCAGATGATTAGATGGAAAACAAAAAGAATCAAGTATAGAGGCAACTGTGCTTTTTCATCTTTATTTTATGCGAATAAACAAAACAAAAAACAATGAATTTTAAGAGAAATACAAATTGTGGCTAAAAAAAGTCAACTTTTTTTGTGCATTATATCATCCGAACTTCAATGGTCTTGGCCTCATAAAGTCTTTGACTTGTTCATCAGTAATTTGCTTTCGTCGTTGTTGATGTTCTGCAATCAACTTTTGTAAAACACCAATCAATTCTTGTTTCAATTCTCCAGTTAACAGTTGACCCGATGAATAACCCTGTAAAGTGAAAAAAGAAATGCGATAATTCAAGAGTCTCTTCATAATTGAGTTGTATGGAAATAAACAAGTTAAGAAATCGTTATCTGGTATTCAAAAAGTCGAAAAGCTTTCAAAAATCTAATATGATCATTTAGGAGCAGCACTATTTGATCAGTGAAATGGTGGCAGAAATCTTCTCTCTTCTCGTTGATATAATTTTATCACTCAAGAAAGGATTTTTATTTTTATCAGCCAAAAAATTATAGATTTTCTTTTTTTCTAATACGTTAAATTATACGTATGCTGATTAGTTTGTGAAAAATGCTGTCACTTTTCCGTAAAATACATTCGAGATAAAATTGGAAAAAAATAGATTAGAATCAACTATAGGACAATACTCTATAGACAAAATGACAACTTTTGGTCTTGGAAGACAACTCTTTTGTGTCAAATCTGACTGGCATTATAAGTAAATATACTCTAGATTCAAAGATCATCTCTTTGGACAACTATCAAAATTATATTCATATTGAAAGAACATGATGATAGTCAATAATGTCAGATTCAAATCACATAGTTCAAACAGATTGTTCTAGCCTCTAGAATCCATTTTTGGTATGCACATTGATTAGTATGCTAATTGACACAGAAACAGGATTTTAAAAAGTCAATATTTAATTGCATATAGTCCTTATCAAGCGAAAGTCAAAATCGTTTTACTTACGCTCCTTAATCGTTCTAGTTTCTCATCGTCCTCCATGAAAAACTTGAGATATTGATAAGAAACATCGACATCACAATTGCCACCATTTCGTCGATGTTCTTCTACTGTTGTACAACCACCACTATACGCATAACGATTGATCTAAAAACAAAACTGAAAAATGGACGCTGATGATATTTTCTACTTACTTTATCTTTAATCTCAGTTGGTGTGTCGGTGAGAAAAATTGACGATGCCGCGTCCGATGCGCTCATCTTTGATTTGGCACCTTGTAGAGCCGGAAAGAAAACTGAATGGAGTAGAGCACATTTTGGAAAATTGAGACGAGATGCAACATCGCGTGTCATACGAAAGAATGGATCCTATCATCAAAAGAATTAATAAGAATAACCAAAAAGAGAAAGAATTGAAGTGAACCTGATCGATAGCACATGGAATCAGACATGATAGTTCTTCTTTAGCATTCTCACCAAATATAAACGGAAACGAAGAGCTTACAGCTGGAGCCGCTTGAATAGCAGGAAAGCTTATTTTTCCAATGGGATCCGTGTTGGTGAGACCGAAAATGGCTAAAAAAAACATAAAGACAATCACAAATACATATAGAATTGTCGATGTGTTTAATTGTTTCTTAATTTCCCACTGATGAAGGTAGATTTAGTTCAGTGTTATTTTTGTCATGTAATACATCTTTTTGAGTTGAAAGTTACTCTTCTCCTCTTTCTATGTATCTTGAATCAACCGAACAAACAAAAAACATAACAAATGATATCATAAAAGAGAATAAAGACATGTGCATCGAAGAAAAGAAACAATAACAGAATGAAAAGCCAATACAACAGAAGCAGGTGACTTATCTCTTGAATTTTCTCTTTTTCTTTCTGTTGCTTTATAGTCATAATTAATTACCTTTGACTTGATTGTACGTAACAGATTTTTGAATTCGACAAATATTCTTATAGAAATTTGGACATTGACTGAAGAAGAAAGAAAGAATGATAAATAATCAATAGAGTAAAATAGATAGACATACGCTATGTATTCAAAATCGCTGAAAATAAATGTTTTGTCAATGTCGAACCCACAAGCAATTATATCTTTGGCATTTTCATGTGCCAATCGATTGGTTTCTTCTGGTGTGAGATCTTTCCATAAAAACTTTTCGTCATCAGTCATTTGAATGACCAATGGAACATTGAACACATCCTGCAACCACCTATGAAAACCGAAATTAGAACGAATTGTGATTTTTTTTTCTTTTCCCCTATCTCACTTTGTCATAATAAATGGTACCAAATGTCCCAAGTGCATAGCTTCTGATGATGGACCACGACCAGTATATAAGTAGAACGGCTTCTTTCGTTCATAGGCATCTAATATAGTTTCCAGATCTCTACAAATAATGGATGAAATTAGGTATCAATCAGTCGATGAGTAAACAATTACCGATGAGAAAAAAAGATTCGACGTCGAATAAAATGATGTATAGGACGTTGAATGATTGTTTGCATTCTTTGCACTAAGTCGTCAGTCAAATGTAATGAACCAAATCGAACTAGATTCAAAAGAGAATAACAAAAGTGTTTTTTATAGAGTCGAAAAGAACAAAAAATAGATGAAATTCAATTCGTTAAGCGGTAAAGTGTAAGAAAGCTTGATTTGTCTTTGAGAAACAGATCCTGTTTTTGTTTGCAACTTAAACAATGCTTAGATATGAAGTAGACGAATGTTGAATTCTCAAATTGAAGTGAAACGCCACAGAACAAATGTTTATTGTCTTACAAAGTTCTTTTCTCTTCAAAATGGAATCATATTTTCTACTAGGAAGTTAATTTGTTCGTGTTATGACAGTCTTGTTACTCACCAATTATTTTATCGTAATCGACTCCGGTCATTGATTCAGCTTTCACTTCCCATGGATTGACCACATCGTCATTCTCAGTAACACCGTTTTGACTATTTTCACTATCTTTCATTATTATATTCGATTGATCGGTCATCGTTGATTCTCTAATGTATAATATATGATCGTGATTTCACTTATTCAATAGAGAATATTTGCTTTCGTGTATGAGAAAAAAGCAACAAATGCTCTATATATATATATATATATATATATATATATATATATATAATATTCAAATGAGTCATGAATCAAAATGTATTACAAAGAAAAAACCAACTTTTTAATGTAATGTCAGAAGTGGTGTATTGACATAGTAGTTATTTTTATTTCAAGTTTTGATAATTTTATCATTTGTTTGCTCTCATGTACGCACTTATCATACAACATTCTTACGTTTATCTATGACTACAAGAAAAATAACCCACGCTTCTTCTTGTTGAAAAACTGAGTGTTGGATAAAATGCATCGGTCAATAGGAAATAGATATTGTTCTTTCACAACAATTATTCATTGTCATCTTCAGCGAATGTAGAAAAAAAATTATGGAATTTCGTAAAAATGAAAATACCATATAACAGTATTCTACATCTTTATTTTTTCGACGAAAATGAAATATGGAAGGAAATACATGAAATGATTCAGAATGTTATGAACTGGTTATTTCCAGTTTTTGATATATGAATAATTCTGTATTAGAAAAACAGATTATGAGAACGTGCCCAATCATTTGTCAATATAAATAGAAGAGAGCAGCATCATCTTCTCATTTACTCGCTTGCTCAACATTGCTCTTCATCACGGTTCTCAGATCCATTTTCAACTTGGTCGGGTTTCGCATGTGAAATATTTACCAAGTATGGTTTTTTTTTGTCTTTCTATTGAAGGTGTGGGTCTGGGTGAGGTGTAGGTGTCGATGTGGGTGTGGGTGTGGGTGATTAGAGAGATTTCCACACCCACACACTTGAGAATCAGCATTAAACCCTGATTATTTTTCACAAGTTTATTTGATACTTTATCAAAACTTAATTTTTCATATCTGGGGTATCCGTCAGGTATGGAAAAACATTTTTTGTCGTTTTTCTATTCGAAGTCTTTACAGTTTGATAGAACTCAGTGTGCTGATTTCAAATATGATATTTTTTTAAACGTTAGTCGGGTGATAAGGAATATCTGAAGCACTTTCTGAGAGCCATAAAAACCAGTTTTTGATCTGATGGTATATAAAAATCCTATTTATATTCGATTAAAATAGACTCATTCGATGCAGAATTATTATTTCGATCAGAATCTATAATAACATTTAAGATATGCAAATCTTTTTCGATTGATAAATACGAAATACCGCCCTGATTGGGTCATATTGTTATAACTAATGATTTTTTTAGCCTTATGACGTTATAGTTTATACGAGTGCATCAGCAAGATTTTTTTTTACTGAATACGTAGTTCAATGTGCTCTTTCTAATGAGACTATTTTCAACTTGAAACTCGATGTCTGATAAAGCACTTTTGCTCTTACTACTAGTCTTGATACCAAATTTGTGTCATTTTTGACTAATATTCGACGGTTTTCGAAGAGAATAACCCCGTTTGTCTTCAAACAAATAACATATTTGGAATAAGCACAGAAAACTGTGTTGACTTATATGTGTTTCAAATTGTTTCTACGACTTTTTTTTTTCGAGATGGGATGTGGATGTGGGTATGGATGGGGTTTGGGAGTGTGGTTGTGGGTGTGGATCTTCTTTTTAACAACACCTATACCCACACATCCATACACCCCCACCCCCACCCCACACCTACACCCCACCCAGACCCTACACCCACACTCCACCCACACCGCACACCCACACCCCACACCCACACCCCACACCTACACCTCATCTACACCTCTCATCCACACCCCACACTCACACTCTACCCCACACCTACACTCCACCCAGACCCTACACCCACACTTCACCCACACTCCATCCACACCTCTCACCCACACCCACACACCCCACACTCACACCCACAATCACATCCCACACCCACACGCACACGCTCACATCCCACATCCTCAGATATATTAGAAATAAAGTTAAAACTAAATATGAGCTGCTGCCTATTCTTATGAGTAATATATAATATTCATGAATTTACTTTCTTCACGCAAGGTTTTTTCCAATGCGAGATATATTGTTATAAGAAATGAAATGAAACGAATTTGATTTCATTTTTAATAGAACAATATTGACGAGTTATATTTTACTTTATAATAATTAAAATATATTTATCAAATATATGACATTATTTTCTAGATTATTTCTGCTTTAAAATTTGTTTTTGAATACATACAAAAAGTAAATTGTACAATTTATTTAAGTTAATTGATCTATCTTTTATACAATGTCCGATTCAAACCAAATAAACAGTAATGAAACAGATATTGATCATGACAAAAATTCAAATACATCATCGTATAATGAACAATTATCTTCAAATATGGTAATGAATCTATCAAATGAATCTTTATCAACGAATAATTTGTTATTATATTCTGACCTTCGTCAAAGACGTGGATCAACATTTGAATCAGGTATTTCATCATGTGGATTCAGTACACCAGATTCCAAATCTGATCAAGAATCTCATATATCTGGTGAAACAATCGCATCATCATTATTATGTCAACGAATCATAAAACGATGTAAGTCAATAATGAAAGTTCGTGGATTGTCAAATTTGGAAGAAGAGAGCAAAAAATTATTTATGTTAGATGATGAACTAGAAACACAATGGCAAAAAACATATGATTTTTATTGGAACGAACGACTATGCCATGATTATGAACGTATAGAAAATGAAATATGTCAATGTTTTAATGCTCTTATGAATGATGAAAAAGGAATAATGATTGGATTAGATTCAATATCATCATTAAAAGATCTTTTGATCACCTCTATGAAACTTTCTAGTGAACCAGATTTTAAACTTGAAATTCGTATTGGACTCGGTGGCACACATGATCTAGTTAATTTGCGTGCACCATCTTATGCTGTTGCAGGTATTTATGTATTGGAACAATTATTAAAATTACGAGACAAATTTCCACCAATTGAATATGATTCAGGTATTATAAAAATTTTTAAAGATAAAAGATTGAAATTACTTTTTATTTTATTTAAGAAGAAAATATTCCAACAATAATGTTAATTAATCCTCCTATTTTGACATTTTTTTGTGCTTATACAGCAGCCGTTATAGTGAATCATCTTAATGAAGATATTGCAAAACAACATGCATATGATATATTGTCATATATAAAAATGTATATTGATTATTTTCATCAGAATTTAAGTGATTATGTTCGATATGAAATTGATCATAGAAATACTTGTGAAAATACATTATTAGATCGTATTGTTAGACATTATAATTCTAAATATGATGATAATATAGAAAAAATCAAACAACTATTAATTAAACATGCAATAAGTCGTGGTAGTAGTGAAGAAGGTTGTATCCAGTATACATCAATGCATTTAATTATAGCTAAAGATATTATTGATAGAAATTCGCCACAATCATTATTACGTTTATTAAATGAAAACGAAAATAATGTTCAAGATGATCAGTTAATATGTTTATATGATTGTATAATTACAATTGGTGGATCAATAGAAGAAATATTTAATCAAATACGTCATGCAGTTCGACAAACTTTTATTAAAGAATCAGTAAAAAACAAAGAAAATAATTATCATTTTCCTTTATCAATTCGAATGTTATCAAAAGCTGGGCAAACACCTGTATATTATTTTCATACACCATCTGACATTACAGTTGATGACATAATGAAAGATCGTATTACAAATTTACATTTAACAGATAACACATATAAAGGTATTAGAGAAGATATATCAATATTAAAAGAAGATGTTGGTATAAGTCTATTAAAATCAATTTGGAATCATATACCCGAGATAGAATTATATGATATATCTTCATGGAAAAATATTGTATTAACTTTAATTGATTTATGTCTAAATATTTGGGAAGTTCATGCAACAAATGATAATAGAATATGTAAATGTAAAATAAAAGATCAACAGGCAATTGAACAAGTTTGTGAACATTATCATTTATTAGATGTTCTTCATGATAATTCACGTTTAATTATTAAGACCATCTTAGATGTACTTGAACATGATATTGGTTTTTCTTTTGGTCAAATAGTTCAACATCTTCGTCGTATATATAAACGTAAAGATATCAAAATCAAAATTTTTAATGAACTTCATTCTGTACTTGGTAAAATTCTCCTTGATTTTGTTCGAACAGAATTTTCTTACAAAATATAATTTAATAATTATTTTTTCTCTTTTTACTCATAAAATCAAAGTGATCTATAATATTTTTATTAAACTGTAACTCAATGTTGTGTTTTTTGTTCAAAATAAAATTTTTTTCATTTTTATAATAAAATAAAAATACTATCTTTACCAAAGATGTTATCTCTGTCATACTGGAGGATTTGTAGAATATACGAGTCTAAAAACGTTTTTCTTCTACGATGACGAAATTATTAATTTATTGTTTAGAAATCAAGTTTTAACTGACATTTATCATAGTTTAATTACACAAACTTGATCTTTTTATCAAATCTATTTATGAATCAAATAAACAAAGTGAACATTTTGCACAATTAAACATAAACAGAGATGAACATATTTTCAATTTATAACAAGACTTTCAATGCATCTTGTTAAAACATATCCAATATAGATTGTATTCTATAACGTTAGAGATGTGATAGAATGTTTATGGATTATCAATCAATAGAGAAAAAATATGATAGTGGTGGTGTATTTCTCCTCTAAAAAAGTTCGTTTGAGAATAACAAAATGTCATATTAATAGGGATGATTATGCTCGGGTGTGTGTGAGCCATGAGTGTGAGTGTAGGGCGTAGGATGTGGGGTGTTGGGTATGGGAATGGGTGTGGGTGTGGGTATGGGTGTGGGTGTGGGTGTGGGTGTGGGTGTAGGTGTGGGTGTGGGTGTGGGTGTGGGTGTGGGTGTGGGTGTGGGTGTGGGTGTGGGTGTGGGTGTGGGTGTGGGTGTGGGTGTGGCTATGGGGATATAGGTATGTTAGTGCGGGTGGGTGTTGATGTACGTTGTGGGTGTTGGTGATGATGTGGGCGCGAGTGTACGTTTACATCTTCATCTCACCCACACTCACATTCATACAGACATCCACACTCACACCCATACAACCCACGCCTGCACTCACATCCATTCGCTCCCCCCGCACCTCACATCTCACACCCAGCCACACTTATACCCTTTGATTACGAATGTAATATTTCTACTCACATCAATTGATAACATACCTATCAGAAACAACTAAACAGAAGAAATAATTTCACATAGCCTTGTAAGAGCAAAATTGAACTATACAAAAACATTCCAGCCCAATGTCTGAAAATCAACCAACCTTCCAAATATATTTCCTTAACTATTGCAATCAGTATTATAAATCACAAAACAAAAAATATTTGTTAACTACCCCTCAGTAAGCGCAACAGTCGTTCGATATTTCTCTATTACATCATCGTGGACAAAGCTAACCCATCAAATGCTATGACCGACTGCTTTCAACACCTCGATCATCTTCTACATTCACTATACGCATACAAAACACTCCACATGCGAATGGCTTTTATGAATTCTAACTTATGATTTCAAGTGATGAGGTTCTCACAAAACAGCAAGAAACGCCCGTTTGTCGTGGAACGGTCAAAATTCTATACACACACTTATATATCGATGTCAAGCTAGCACGACGGATTTAGATGAGGTTGGAGTCCTGCATAATAAGACTCCAGATGGCGGGACCTACGTGAGGGTGCTTGAGTACGTATTCCCCAGCGCTCTCACACAGATCCCGGCCTGCAATGTCTTGTCGTTAAGAATTCGGAGCCCATCTAACTCACAAGGGAACCTTCTTAGGTGTCGGAGCGCTTTTCAGTCGGGGTTTCGCGCATCTTGTAGCCCATAGTGAGCTATGTCTATAGTAAAAAAAGTTCGGGTTTCTGGCTTGTTTCTGAGGAGATATCGAGCTCTTAGTGAATTTTCTCTATTGTGCGCCTACATTGGCAGCAAAGCTATACTTTCAAATTTTGACCTGAAACTTTGCCTGCATAAAGGCCTCAGCTAGACTAGTTTGTATAAAAAATTTCAAAAGTTTTGAATAAATTCTCTCTAAGATATGAAGCTTTGAAAAAAATGCTTACTATATATATTATTGATGAAAAAGGGACTATACCTTGATAGTTTCATATCTTAGAGAGAATTTATTCAAAACTTCTGAAATTTTTTATGCAAACTAGTCTAGCTGAGACCTTTATGCAGGTCAAAATTTGAAAGTATAGCTTTGCTGCCAATGTAGGCGCACAATAGAGAAAATTCACTAAGAGCTCGATATCTCCTCAGAAACAAGCCAGAAACCCGAAATTTTTTTACTATAGACATAGCTCACTATGGGCTACAAGATGCGTGAAACCCCGACTGAAAAGCGCTCCGACACCTGGGAAGGTTCCCTTGTCAGTCATGGTTGCCTCGCATTGTGGTACCTTCACATCGATCACTTATATTGTGATAGAAAATCTTTGATAAAAATGAATGTATTGAATTATTTTAAATAGTTATAGACAGATATAAATCTTTCATTTTCATTGGGATTTATTATGATTATATATTGTTAATGCTATCATTTTGATGATGCAATGTGCAAAAGTAAATAAAAGATTATTGTATCAGAGTAGCTTCAATGTTTTACTCTTGTTCTCAAAATTTGAACTACGTAAAAAAATGATATAATATCAGAAAATTGACTTGATCCATCTGTTGACGTTCTGACAAAAACAGAAACAAATGGCCGTTTCTCGTGGAACGGTCAAAATTCTACACACACTTTTTCTGAAATCGCAGTACACAATTTGTATTGTGTTAACTCATCACACGCTTTAGATGTTTCTTTCTACTATTCGTAGTAGATTCTTAGTATTTTGTATTTGCTTCTACTTCAGTATGAGTCATTCGTATAGATACTCGCCACCTGATAAGATTCTCGAAAAGCCGAAATACAAAATTTGTATTGTGGTAACTCTTCACAGGCATTCACACCCACACTCACACTCCACCCAAACCTACACCCATCCTCTCATTCGATATTCATCTAAATGTACGAATTACCTAAATGTAAAATCTTAAGACTGTTAAGAAAAAGTTCACTGTTTGGTTATGGTGGAGCACACACATATGTATGTATCTAATATCTTTAGAAAAAATGTGGGTTTTAGAGTAGTGTCACATATCCAAGATTTTGGAGATACCACCGACACTCGAGAGATGTGGTTATTCACCACTGGAGATGTAAGATCTCCTTTAGAGATGCGCATCCCCCACATCCACACCCTCATCTCTCGCGCAAGATGCGGCATCTCCCGCGGGAGACGTGGTGGCATCTCCAAAATCTTGGATATGTGACACTGCTGGGGTTTTAGTAGTTTATTACTTGGAAAAACCCTCTTGATAGAAAACTATAAAAAAACTTAGTAAGCAGACGATGCATACAACTTCGAAGAACTAGAATTTTGCATGTAAGAGAAACAAGTTAAAACATACTTGATGATCTAAAATTTTTAGAAAGTCATATAATCTCTAATGAGGATTGATTCTACAGTTACATTTGTTTTTCGACAATACTGGTCGTTTATGATCTGATTGGCCGACGTTAGTCACAAATAACACTCAAGCTCAATTAACAGTTTTGGCTAGATAAATGCTTATATAGAAGACACAATTCCTCTTTTTACTTTTTTATTTATGCATCAGGTAATATATTGAAAATGTACAGATGAGGATGGAAAAAAGTGCTCAAGCCCAAGTTAACAAATATTCAAGTAAATTCACCAAATTCAAATGTTCAAATTTGATGCATATCTAGTTGGGATATGTAAAGGAACTCACTGATGCTATGGAGTTTGTCATAAAAAGCGAGATGACACAAATATTTCTGATCAGTTTATAGTATTTCGCTAGTTCCAGCAATGTCTCTTAAGTATGCTGTAGAAAATTTTTATAAATATTATGCGAAGTTTGAAATCGTCCTGTAATATGTCCTGAAACGTATTAAAATGAGTTTCCGAGTATTTCATATTTTTTGAAGTTCTGTTTAAAACATGAATTTCTCGATATTTATAGTATGTGTGGCAATCTTTGTTAACTTTTACTACGAAAATTATTCACTTCCACTAGCAATATCTGTCTCGGACGAAATTTAGAAAGATGGTGCAACTCGGTGCATTTTTACGAACAGAAGAATTATAAAAATATGAAACAAATCATTTTACACCCTCAGACAAAAGTCTTTTTTCCCTTTTGTCTTTTTATGCTGTCATACTTTGTATCAAATTTATTACTGAGTAAAGATATGACATGAGAGTTTTATTACAGTACTAGGTGGGTAAAAATACTATTCCAGGGGGATAACGCTATGATTTCAAATAGCAATCACAACAAATTTTATACCAAATTAAAGCGCGTCAAAAACGGGATTTAGCAATACTAAATAGTAAGGGATATGGAAACTTTTCTATATTAAATTGAAGCAATTTTCAAAAATACTATGCTGTGTTGTCGCAGAAAATCAGAGTTATGAGACAATTTAAACTAGATCTGTTTTCAAATGTTGATATATGACAAAGAAATTTTTATTTTTATTAAAGTTCAGTGAATATAATCAATAATCAGTATGACGACCGTTAGCATTCTTTACAGCACGAAGACGTGACGGATACGAACATAAGAGAGTTTCAAATAATTCAATATCCGTTTCCATATTTTTCAAAACATCTGAAATGTGTTTCTTCAAAGTTTCTCCTCGATAACGATCATGTTCCGTTTCTGATAGCATTTTTTTTTCAACTTCATTTTTAATTACTGTTCCAATATGTTCAGCCACATTTAGATCAGGCGAGTTTCCGGGCCAAGTGTCATTTCCCCAGAATTTGATGTTATTGTCTTGAAGCAAATGTTGAGTCATATTTGCTCGCATGCATGGTGCTTTGTCATGGACAAATATTACTTCACCCGGATTGATAACATTTTCTTCATTTTTTAGAAATGGTATCACATGTTGCATTAGAATTGTATCACGAAAATATTGGCCCGTCCAAGATTCACCTTTGTCTTTGATAACCCAATGTAACTTTTTGGCAGTAAAAATCACAAAAATCTCAATACACACTCGATTTTTAACCATTTCACGATATCTTTCATCGTCTTCTATATCTTCAATACTTTTTGACCAGACTCGATCATTTTGATAATTTGATCTGCGAACGATCCAGACATAAAATTCATTTGATGGCGCAAGGTGTAGAAAGTCTTCTTTAGTCCAGTCTTTTAACCAATCGCAGAACCAGAATCGATTAGAAATGTGAGTTTCTGTTTTTAACGGTTTTGGAATAACATGAAAAGGCTTTAGTCCTTCTCTGGAACGATAATTATCGATGGTTTTTCGAAGAACATATTCGTTTTGCTTTTCTGCAATTTCTTTCGCCACAATATAAGAGCTTTTCCCTTGTTTGCCACTGCCGTTCAAAATGATATTTCTACTCGCTTCTGATAACTTCAGTTTACGACCAGATTTCGAATAATCAGCAAAACATTCATCATATAATTTCTCCCACCACTCAGTAACAAATCGAGTAGTTCGATGAATTTTCTGTGCAATCCATTGTCGATTAATAAATCTTGCACCCTCATCGCGAGCTTCACGAAAAGCGATGCATTTAATTCTATCGACCATTCTTTGCTCTTCGTTGTCGTAAGTACCAGCCATTTTCAATTAATAAATTTAACTGATCAATCAATTTGGTATATTTGTTCTATTTATAGAGTTTGTCTATCACTAATAACTTTATATAAGGTCTTACGAACATTTAAAATTCTTTTTCGTGAAATTTCTAAGATAAAATAGGAATGAGAAAAAATAATGTTGACTAACTGCTATCATGAGTCATTATTCTTGGAAAAAGAAAGAAAATTATTTTTCCTCTATAACATTAATACTATGCGAAAGAACAGAAACTAAAACTGAGTGCAAACGAGCAAGTCACTTAGAAGAATATAAATGTGCACTGTTTTATCTTTTCTAGTATAATTCCAATACATCGTTATTCACATTTCAGAGAGATAAAAGACAATAGAAAGAAAAAAATAATCGTAGTTTCAGCTTTGAAGCACGTTGAATCCTTATAACACCGATAAATCGACGGATATATGTAGAAAAAACAATTCCATGGTCAAATGATTCATTATTTACAGAGTATCGCCATTATATTTCAAAAATTGGTTCAGTTCAACATAGAAAAGTTTCCATATCGCTTACTATTTAGTACTGCTAAATCCCGTTTTTGACGCGCTTTAATTTGGTATAAAATTTGTTATGATTGCTATTTGAAATCATAGCGTTATCCCCCTGGAATAGTATTTTTACCCACCTAGTATAATTTGCACACCAAAATGAAATAAAACTTTCATGTTATATCCATGTAAATATTTTTTGACTTAAAAACGCGTCTGAAACGCGATTCGTTGCGTTTGAAATTCACAGAAGAAACGCAAGAACTGCGTCTCCAGTGAAACAAATCTTGCGTCTAGTCGCGATTTTTTTCAGAAACGCGTCGGAACGCGAGCGTAATTTGGGTCGCGTTTGGACGCGATCTTGTTTCAAAACGCGGCTCCAGTGAAACATTTCTTGCATCTAGACGCGGTAGCAATGACCGCGTCTAGATGCGTTCCAATTGAAATTAAAAAAATTAAAAAAATAAAATATCAATTCGTTTCAGATTTGAACTGAGGCGCCATCAATGTCATGCCGTGATGGTCTTAGCCTACTTTGGCAAATGAATTGAATTTTTACCTTAAGCGATGAAAGTCAGAATTAAACAAGTGAACCATCGATCAGAAGTCGTGTATATACACCACTGAGCTATACTAGCTCGAAATGTTTTCTCGTTCAAGACGAAATGTATTTGAATCTTCACTTTACTACTTAGATTCATCAGCGCAGTGACATTTACTTCTTCCTATGCAAAATATACAACACTTCATGTAATTTTTTTCTTACAAATTTAACAGTGTAAAATACAATGGTAGATTTTTTGTCTTCTTCTGATCATAATTATATTTAAAAAAATTTTCGAAATAATATTATAACTGTAATATCGAGGATAATTTTATTCAAAACACTACAATTAAAAACTGTATTGTACTATATAGTTGAATTATAATGATCATTTATTATCATACAATTTAATCAGTGTTATCCGTAAGATTGGCTAAAAATCATGAGTGAGCTGGGAGACCGGTATAAGTAATTACATCTACTATCTATAAAAATTGTGCAATACCCTATATTTTATTTCTATTTTGTACATGACTGCGTTTTCTCGGTTTCTACGCGTGTGGAAAAACGTTTTACCTTTAAAATATTGAATGAAATTTCAATGAATCAGACACATGCCATCAGTGTATTCTAGCTGAATTATGTGTTTCGTGTGAAAGATACATATCCGTCCAGTCGTTGAAAAAAATTTTCAAATGCGTTCCGATGGCTTTTATTCTTAATTCTGTCTTCAACATAATATTTTTTGTATTCATACTCTTTCGAGATAAAACTGCGTCTGAACACATTTACTAGACATTTGATGAATATTTTTTGGAGTGCAAACGCGTCTGGACGCAGTTTACAATAAAACCGCGTTTGAACGCAGTTATCTTGTGATTGGTGTTCATATGGAAGTGCGTTTGCATGCGGTCTCATAGAAAACCGCGTTCAACCGCGATTCAAAATTTCTTATGACTGCGTGTAGACGCGATTTTATCTGCAGCCACATTCAAACGCGGTTAAAAACCGATTTTAACAGCGTGCAAACGCGATTTCATTTATTAACGCGTCAAGACGCGCTTGGAAACGTTCTTCAACCGCGTCTAGACGCGGTTGCAATAAAATCGCGCCTAGACGCAGTGAAAATCGATTTTAGCCGCGTCTGAATGCAGTTTACAATAAAACCGCGGTGGAACGCATATATTCTGCATCTCGTGTTTACATGGGATCTCTACTCGCTAATAAATTTAATGTAAAGTTTGACAGTGTAGAACAATAAAAAGTGGAAAGATTTTTGTCCAGGGGGTGTACGTCTTAAAAGAAAACCTATGCATGATTTTTTCCTATATTTAATTTCTAAGAAAAAGCGAAAGAACCCATTTTAAAATGAAATGATCAATATAAAATCTGAAGTTGGTGTACGTTTGCTGTTTATTTCTCTATTCGAAACTTGATGGACTAGAAACATGAGTGATCACTATAAAAATTGCGAACAAATTTTGATAGAAGGTTACATTTGAGACACTATATCTCAACAAGGATTTAGACGCACATCCACTCATGATAGATGATGACATGCCCGACCAAATAACAAATTAAAACTTCAATTAAAGTTCCAGGGAAATAACTGCATTATTGACCGGTGGTTATTTTTTTTACCATAGTGAGTATAAGTTTTTGATCTTATTATAGCCTAAAGAACTTCAAGAAGTCCAAATGGCCTGTAATATGTAGTAAATACATAACACTATATAACTATATAATAATTAATGAATATAACTGGATCCTCAGTTTAAAATATACATTTTACTTATATGGTCCTATTAATGATATTCACCTATTTTACGTACTGTGTGATATCTGCTGCTTAACAGACACTTACTATAAAGCAGCATCCATGATGCACTTAAATGCAGTACTACAGTAGCTTCAATGCTAGCTATGATATAGGCTCAAATCTCGAAAATCGATTTTGTCGCCTGGCTATCTACTGTGCTTCGCCCCTTCCTCCTAAAATCTGCCACCGTCCTAATTGATTCCTTGGAAAAACTAAAGGACACATTTGAAAGTTTTTGTTCGAGCCTCTCCTAAATTCACCTTGCTTCATTGTCTATGAACAAACCTATATTCCAAAACTATATCCTTTCATTTTAACTCCCCTAACAGATGGCAGACATCTGTGTGATAGTCAATTGAACACATCAATTAATTTATGCTTGCCATGATATACAAAATCTATGACTTTCGAATTTGTCCTTATAGTACCAAGGCAAGATACACGTTTTAGTACTAGTTAAGAAATAATTTCCTACTCTGAAATTCTCTTGCTCTTGTATTATAGTTTTCTTTATTCTAATAAAGAAATACATAATAACTGTTGAGTCTATAGTCCTGCGCGGGTTTGATTTTTCGAACCCGCACCCGACCCGAGGTCTTTTAGTCGTACCCGTGCCCGACCCGACCCGACAAGGCTCAATCCGAGCCCGATCCGACCCGAGGATAGTTGGAACCGAGCCCGACCCGACCCGAGGATAGTTGAATCCGAGCCCGACCCGACCCGAGAGATTTAAATTCGTTTATTTTATAAAGATACATCAGTTTATTGCAATATTAAGCATAAAAAATGATAGAAGCTTTATAGTAATAAAAAACACATAGATAATCATGATTGCAAAAAAAACCATCACAACTTAGTATGATCACATTTCCATTCAAATACATACATTTCAAACAGTTAAGATCGATAATGATCATAACAATAAGTATCGTAGAAATATCAATAATACATCTTCAATTTATACAAAACAACTGAAAAATTTCGTAAAAAAATAAGAGAGTCAAGTGATTCTGGTGATAATCGTTGACGTCGAACTTCAAGAATCCGACCTGTTTTACTGAATATTCTTTCAGATACAGCAGAACCTGCAGGTACTGCTAAGAGAGAACATGCCAATAATGATAACCTAAGGAGAATCAAATTTAAATTAATTTATTGAATTTTTCTTGTGCATTTAAGGAGAATGATATAGTAATCAAGAAACTCACTTTTTGTATATGATACAGTGTTTTTACCACCGTTGTAAAAGTGATTCTCCTTTTGGGTATGATATTTTCGCTTTAATATAATCATCTACTTTATCCATCGGCCTCTTATCATCATCGTCTGATGATGAGTCTACAAATGCATTAAAAGACTTGAGAACATCGTGTACAGTGTCTATTTTAATACGTTTTTGATGTGTTAAGGAATTGTTGTTGGTACCTGTCTCTGTTGTTTCTTCATCGACTTGTTGATCTATACCTAGCGTTTTTAAAAGTATTCGTATATTTTTAATAACAGCATTACGTTCTGATTTCATTAGACTCTGAGAATCATTGACCAATAGAATTGAGTTTTATTATTCTGTGAGTTTAAGACGAACGAAAATAGAGGGCAGAAGCATACATACGCAAAAAATCTGACCCGATAAAAACCCGACATTTTTTAATTTCAAACCCACACCCAACCCGACCCGACGGCTGACAGACCCGTACCCGACCCGACCCGATAAGATTGAACCCGAGCCCGCCCGCACCCGACAAGATTGAACCCGAACTCGTCCGCACCCGCGGGTCGGGCTCGGGTGCGGGTCGGGTCGGGTCGGGATGCAGTACTCTAGTTGAGTCATATTACTTGGAATAGTATGAAAAATTACACAAAACCATCGGATCCCATGGGACCAACGTCTTTTGCAGAAATTGTTTTTATTAAGAACAAAAATCGTTTCGAAATCAATGCCTTTCTCGCCTATTCGTGCGAAACAGGTGAGAAATAATTTTGTTTCCTATTCTGTAAATGGTTAAGCACTGTAACCATTGGAATTTGATAAAACAAATAACAATGAATCAACATATAAAGTAACAACGCAGCTCGATCTATTGTAATAGTAAAAAATGATTTGATTCTGCTTTTACTTTCAATCGATAGAGGTCTTCGGATAATTCGTGGTCTGTTGTTCAATGTCAATCAGAACGAATTACTCACTTATTAGAAAAAGATCCATCGAATTATAAAGTCATGAAAAACACAATGAACAAGTTATCTTCGGTTTTTTTGGCAGACTTTTGATTTTCCAGTCAGCAAATCTCGTATAAAAGAAGAATTTGAATCAATTCCAGGCTTTGTCAGTTGTCAATTATGTTTCCAATCGTATGCATTTATATCGAGTTTTGATCCACGAGTACTCCACGCACATAGTTGTGTTCAAAAATTATTTCCTAGTACAAGAAAAAAATCTCCATCGGTAGGTGAGGATGGAACTCAAATGCAATTAGAAACAGTTTACATTCATCGAGAGAGTGAAATGTGCTATTTCATTGCGAAAATAAGTGAAAGAAAATATGAACTTGATTATAATAAAATTATGAAATACAAAATGAAATGATGTAAAATCTGGTAGTATTAATGGAAACGATAGATATGTTCAGAATTTTTTCTAATGATATATTTGACGAGTGTGAAGCCCTATGGGATAGTTCACGATTGTTTATCCCATCGGACAATTTTTTTCATCCCATCCCACATGGAGCCTTAGCCCATAAATCAGAAATAGTCAACCTATTGATATCCGAAATATTTCTTGTAATTTTCACAATCTATTGCTGTTTCTTTAAACTTCGTTAAGACAAGACAAAGAAAAAGAAAAAGAAAAACAATGCATTTTATTCATGCATTGTTCTTATTTTTCATTATAATGAAATCAAAGCAAAAAAATGAATTGATTATGTTTTTCAAATAATTGTACACTCATCATAACATTCTTGACAATAATATCGTCGCTTACTGTCGCTTGTTCTTTCTCGACGACAATTTAGACACACAAGTTGTTTACATTTACAACATTTTTCGTTAGCCACTACATTTCAATGCCAAGCACGTCGTGGAGTGTAGAAATATTCAATTAAATAAAATATAAATGATTAATTTCGTTTCCAATAACAGCTTAAGAAATAACTTTTACTGGACGTGCTGATGTGGAAATCATACCTTGGTTTTGAAGACGTAGAATTTGAATATGACTAGATAAAAAGAAACATTTTTTTTGTAATAGGCAACTGTAAATCATGCTTACTGTCCAGCTTTATCGATTTCTATCGATCGAAGTATAGCGTCACTAACTAAGTTCAGGAATGATACTAATTACAATTTCATTTATTACAAATAATCTTGTATATTATTCGCTTCTTGTTCAGTGAATTATAATACAATCAGTTTTCTATAGCATGCTTGCCTATATATTAATATAGAAAAAATAAGTATATTTTTCTAGAAGAAGCTTATACGCACCAGTTCGGATCAGAATTTTCAGGTGTAAAAGTCTTGTTGATTTCGTTGTAAGCTGGCTGTGGAGAATACGATTCACTCATTGTAAAAGATAAAAGCAGACTGTTAATATAAATCCAAAGAACGAGAAAAATATTTGTCTTATATATACCTAAATGTCATTGCTTCTGCTACGTTCATGTGTCAAGATAAAAAGTTTTGATGAGTTATAACAATGTTTATTTAATTCTTTGATGAAAAACTCTGCAAAGAAATAAAAGAATATACAACATAACAGTGACGAACTAAATCATGAGATTTTATTTAAAATCGTAATAATTCTATCTCAGAGCTTCTGACGAGGATCACTTAAGATCATTAGGGAAATTAATGACAAAAGCATCTCTTCCTTTTTTTTAGTATCAATAGTTATAACTGTTTTGCTTGTGTCATTGGTTCTCCTAGTAACACCAATTAATACTTGTTGAACACTCAAGATAGAATATTATAGATTTGAATAAAATCTAATGATCTATTTCATCATTTATGTTCAACTTCTAAATCAACTGACAATGATTTTCAAATTATTGATATTCGTGCAACTAGCTCAATGAGTTCGGACTACTACGACACTTATTTTCCTTTGAACGATGCTTATGATTGTTTGCAGATGTTCGACGCCTTGGAGTTTAGTTTTTTTCTTGATTAAGTAGTTTACTTGAATTTTATGGTTCTTGAAATCAACATAATCCACTGTTTTCCTTCTTGATTTGTGGCCTATGGATATAGTATAAGATGTACTATATATACTTGTCGACAACTAGTGAAGATTATTGTGCCTTATTTTTGTCTGTTCAAACATTTCTCGGAGGTACAGTTGTACCACCATTCAATATGATAAAAAAAAGCTGTTAGCACATTTCCTTTGAGATAGAAATTTGGAACATTGATGGAACTTCTCATCTTGTAAATGAGAAGATCAAGTGACATATGTTTGGATTTGTGCATTGTCTGTCCATGACCAACGATGTTAATCGTAATATATTGCAGTATATGTAGAAAGAGGGCGAAAGACAAGTATTTTGTTTATTTCATTTTGGAATGTAACAATCCGAAGTGCTTACATATTGTAGAAGAAGATAGATAGGTATTTAAGCTGCAAGCAACACCATCAATGCAAAGTATGTTTTGGTGTGACACTTGCCATTAGGATGAATAATGATTCATATCTGTATAGATATCATGAAAATAATTTAAAAGTATACACTAATAAGGAGGAACACAAAAACAAATTTCGAGAAAAATATTAGGTAATGACAGAAGGGAAAGGAAAGAAAAAAAACAAGAGAAAGAATAAATGTATCTAATTCATATTGTTTTTTTTCTGTGCAGAGTCGGATGATGATTTCCTTTCTCCAGTCTTGGAAAATTTTCATTTTTTCCTAGTGAAACTGCACGATTTTCTTCGTTTTTTTTACTCAACAATCTCCGTAACAAAGATCGACCTTCCCAATCTTGATGATCCCGGAGATGCTCCTGTTTCTGTGATATGAATTCGTTTCGATAAAAAAAATGCACTTTAATAAAAGATAAGGTTCATGTCGATCTAATGATAACTATGCATGACACTTGCAAGAAAACATTGACCAAGATGTTCGTTTTTTCTCTAAAAACAATTCGCTCCAAACAAAGATGTCATTATAAAAAAGCGATGAATCAAGGTTAGTTACATGCATCGTTCTTGATCTGTTTCGAATATAGGTTTTAACGTAAAATTCTAAAGAGTATTTAGAAGTAATGGCATAAAGGTTGGATACAGAGATAAAAGCACAACGATGTACGATCCAAAGGATCATAAAGAACTTTTGTTGCTGAGTATCAGAAAAAACAAGAGAAAAAAAGCGAATAACCAAGCTAAATATGGGGAAATGTATGCAAAAGAAAATATATAGATGAATCACATTGAGGAACAAGTTTCGTCAGGCTTTTAGCCATCGAAATTTTTATAGGGATATCTGAATACTTTCTAAAAATTTGTCGATTGTTGACTTCAATTATAGTCTGTCAGTTCACATTAATTCTCGGTACTTAAATTCTGTAATCATTTCAGTTTTTTCTCCGTTCATTTTTACCTCTACTCTAGTCTTTTTTTACTTGTATCTGAAATAGCCGTATTTCTATTTTCGATACCTTTATTGTTTATGTCCGCTTTTTGAAATAGAAATATATTGAATGACAGATTCGCGTATATTTTTTTTCTCCAAATATTGAATTATCAGAGCTAAATTTTTCATCATGGATAGTTTAATGAATACACTATGATCATCAGCAAAAAAAAGTGACTTAAACGAGTTCCTAGATAATTCATTAGATGACAGTAGAACGCAATGAACAGATGAAAGTTGAGGGTACTACCTTGTGGAAGCATTATATTTATATTACAGATATTCGACTTTTTTCATCGAACACTATGCATACTTTTCTATCTTTTAATGAGCTCGTAATCATTTTCAATAGATCGAGTGGCATGTAGAATCTCTACGCGTAACTAAGATAGTGACAGCACCATACATGATTCTAGGCTTGTTGCGAATCGACATAGATAGCCATCTCCTCATACACTCACATTCACTCTCAGGTCCCTAGAGAATATACTGAGTTAAGGATACCCGAAAAAGTACCCTGTTAGCAGTATGTCACAAGAACTTTTGGATACCAAGGCACTTGTAGGTACTTTCAAGTACCTGCGTGATACTTTGGTAGGTACTCTGGTACAAAATGTGTAGTAACTGGGTACTTGAGGATACTGATCAGGTACTCAATTGGATACTGTTGTAAAGTATTGCTAGGTACCCTATCGCCAAAATCTCAGTATGTTCAGGATCGAATCTCACCTTTGACTATTTTCATTTTTGTTTCTCTCACAGGAATCTATTACATTTTTTTCGATTTTATTTTATTTTATTTTTTCAATTCCGAAAATTTAGCAGGTCAAACGCCCGGATCTGATCAGACTTGAGTGTGGTCGAGTATCCTTGGGACCACCCCAGAGTAGTCCACTCTTAATCCATGATCAAGACCGACATGTTCTCGACTAAGAAATAGTCAAGAAATAATCAAAAAAAAAAAAATTAGTATGAAAATAGATTACTTTCTTGTGTTTCTGCCCAGCTGTTTATATGGAGCGGTGCGTGAAAAAGAAAACGGTGAATGAACAGTTGCTACACAGAATGCGACAAATGTAGGGTACCCTTTAGAGTTTTCCTCAGTAAAGTTACACATCCCAGTACCCATACGAGTACTTGTTCAGTGAGCGTACTTGTATGGGTACCCCATGTAGTACCTACATCAGTATAAATACTGAAATTTTTCGAAGTACCCATATTGGGTACCCTGCTAAGACTTTCTCAGTACATGGGTACCCTGAACTCAGTATTTTCTCTAGGGGTGGATGTGGAATAAAGATGTTATGAGTATTGTTATGCAACTGGCATCGAAGACAACTGTTCTATTCTATTAAAATAAAGCATTACTAATTAGTACAGCATTTTTAGCAAAGCTTTTCTTTATATTAATGACATCGATAAGAACTGCTTGATGCAATTGTGTATAGAGTGTAACAATTTTCAAGTCAACTATCAAATGATCGACTTTGTTTTCTACCCTTTCGTTACTGTCTTATAGTTCTGACTACTTATTATTGACAAATTCAAATGATTTTTCTGTTTCTAATACATTTGTCATCTTTTATTGAATAGTTGTACGAATTTGTGCAATATTTTACGTCATACAAGGTGGATTATCGGCTGTTTTCAAAGCTGAAAAGTCTTTTTTCATATAATCCGAAGAGACGAGTTTGTTTCTTTGGTGTAAATAGGTATGGTTTTCTTCTTGAGTACATCGTCGACATCTTCTTTTAATCAGTACTTATACTCTCGAATAATTTGGCATTGATTACCAGTGACTAATGATTCGCATCACATTAGATTAATTTCTGTTCATTTTTACATACAGGTGAATGATCAGTGAGGATCTGAAAACAAAACTTAGCATCTTGTTGTGGTATTAAATTTGTTTCTTAAATACCCTATCAATCAGGATTTGGTGAAATAAGCAACCTGATTACCAAAAAAGAGACGGAATAGTTAATACACATGAATGCGCATTGCGATGCGGCCGATTTGTAGCGGAGAATTATATTCTTGATTATCCTTTACATCAAAACAATAATCGTCTGTTTTTCCTTGATAATCATAGTGCATACGTTTACTACAATCGGTAGATGTAATTCTTCATTGCGCGTGAATCATATCGAACGAAGAGAACGAATGAGTTCAGAATAAATTTCGATTTCAGAACTTTAATATCGATTCCATTAATCTTTATCGACTACCAATCAGCCGTCCAGGTGAAACAATCCTATTGTATGATCTTGTAAGATTCTATACGCTCACCTCAAAGTCAACTTTTCTGATGAAATCGTATCGTACGATTCTATATGATCTTATAAGATCTTCTAAGATCCATGTATGATTTTCCAGAGTTGCATAAAAAGGTATATAGCTCATTTTTTCTCTTTCGTTTTATATGGCTTCCATTGTTAGGGGCTGTTTTATCCTAAATCCACTGAGAGCATCAAATAAAATAAATAATTAAAGTTAAATTTAATTATTTGCTTCATTTGATGCATTTATGTGCAAATAAATGCATCGAATGAAATGAATATTTTTTTATTAAATAAATATTTACTTTGTTTCATCTAATCGTCGATATTATCTAAAATAAAAATAAATAGAAGATTTAAATTAAAGAAACACTCACTTTATTTGGCTACAGGGTTGATGTCATCTAAAATAAAAAGCAACAATTTAAAAAAAAATAATTGCTTCGTTTGGTCTGATCGTAAATATTACATAAACAAAATAAAAGATAATTTAAATTAAGTAAATATTTATTTTCTTTATATTAATCGCGGATATCATCTAAAATGAAAAAAACAATTTAAAATAAATAAATGCTAACTTTATTTGCATTGGTCTTTGAGATCATCTAAAATAGAAAAAAGACAATTTAAATTAAATAATCGTTTACTTTATTTTGTTTAATTGTCGATATTATCTAAAATAAAACCAAATAGACAATTTAAATTAAATAAATACTTATTTTTTTGACATTGATCATTGATACCATCTAAAATAAAAAAGACAATTTATGTTAAACAGACACTAACCTTATTTGGTCTAATCGTTGTTATCCTCTAAAATAAAAGAAAACAATTTAAATTAAATGAGTACTCGCTTTATTTGAATAAAGCGTTGATATCATGTAAAATAAAACAGAAACAATTTAAATTAAAAAGATGTTTACTTTATTTGGTTTAATCGTCGATATTATCTAAAATAAAACTAAAGAGACAATTTAAATTAGATAAATACTTATGTTTTTCGGATTGGTCGATGACATCATCTAAAATAAAATAAAATAAAATAAAATATATATTGAATACATACTTTCTTGAATTGCATTAATTTTTATTAATTGGTTTTCTTGCACTCTTTCGCACTCTATATTTAGTGCTTTTAACAGGTTGATTTATTTTCGTTTCAAATGTGTTCTATTGATACATATGAATAATTAGAGTAGCTTATAATAAATATATATACGTAAAAAAATTACTATAAAAGCTACAATTTTAATTATCATTTTCTGATGATGAGTCATTTTTCTTGTTGTTAAGCTTTGTGTTTATTGTTGCTTTTTGAGATTTTTACCAGAAAAAGAAATCAATGAAATGAAATGGTAGTATTTCTTAATTAAATGTCATTTGAAGTATCAGCAAAAAATAGAATGATATACGAGGGCAACGGATTCAAAACTAATTTAAGTTCAGTTTTAATTGAAGAATAAGAATCATTGGCTACGAATCTTTTCTGACTTACGTTTCTCAAATGAATCGAAATTTAAATGTTGATTTATGTCAATCGTTTTCCAATACTTCGGCATATACAAAAAAATCCTAATATGTACGCCTAGTTTAAACAAGTACATCGACTTATGTAGACTTCTTCGAGCTGGAAAGATAGTGGAAGACTACAAATTTCTCAAGGCTATGACTTCCTTCTTTCAATGCGTAAATCGAACAGTTCTCTCTTCTCCATCATTGAAAGTTTGTTTAATATATTTCTCCGCGAAGAAACTCTGAATAAAAGTGTTATTTAATGCATGAGACTTTCGTTATAAAAACTATTTACATAAGACAAATCTAAATTATGATCCCATAAGATCATATAAGATCTTACAAGATTCCGATCATCAGATTGTACAGGAATCTTACACTAAGATGTTTGTATGATTTCGTAATATCATACAATATGAATCTTACAACATCCGATGTCAGTAAGATCTTATATGATCTGCGTATGATTTTTCACCTGGGCGTGTGTAAAGTAGCCAAATCTTCATTATTGTTCACATTGAATTTCCATTTTTTTATCTATCCACTCAACCAATGTCTATCGACTAATTATAACTCCATTCATTTATAATTTCTTCAATATAGATTTCCTCGTATCTAAAGCGATCTGTATATGAAAACATGACAAATTGGATGCAATCGCATACTTTAATTGATCCAAGGAGAGACATTTACATTCTATTGCATTTTGATTTGAAACTTGTTGTTATTAAACATCGTGAACGAAACCTCATACCGTGACGGATTCACCGGTAATACACTCCAGAGACCGATAACGAACCGAACCCGAAAATCTGAATGACTGTATTTCTTAAGATTGTAAGAAGAAACATTGCTTGTTTTCAAACAAATTTTTTCTCTCTCGAACGTTACAAGATGTTTTCTTCAGCGTTGCCTTGTAATGAAAATAAATCTTTATTATCATTGTATAGCGCTCTCTGTCAGAAATCACTATTGGCTGATATGACTTTCGTTGTTTTATCGTTCTTAATTTACCTTCGTCCTGAATTTTTTTATAAAGTATTAAAAAATGACTGATCAATTGACATCAGGTAGATGATATTCATTAATTTTTCTGCATAAGATAGTTGCTTTTTTTGTCTCATATAGATATGTCATTTTGGCTCAAATTTGTGCGTGACTCGAATCTCTCAGTTAATAATAGTATTATTTTGAAATATAGCATGACATTAGCTGATCGTTTTTCAACAATAGAAGAACATTTAGCAAGCGATGATAATGAATTAAATAAACTAGATATTACTAATCCAGTTGATCGTACTCGCTTGATTAAACAAGCTCGTCTTTTAGATGATAAAGTAAACTATGAATGAAATCTAATTATATTTATACGATGAATTTTCTTTAGACAAATCAATCATTGACATTAAAACGACGATCAGCTAGTAAGTGAAAAATATATGAACAAGAAAAAAAAAATTTTTTTCATTTAATATTTTAGTCGCTAATTGTGTTATTAAAAATTGAATTGGTGATAATCAAGCTACACGATTGAATCAAATGTATTATCTAAATCGACTTGTAATTTATCACCAGCAATGCTTTCTCGAATTTCATTTAATGATCGTTCGTAGAATGTATAATTTATTTATAGTTTATCAAGAATTTCATATAGGTTCAGTTTCAGTTGTTTATCCATACGCTGAACAAACAAGTAATCTAATGGAACGAGAAGAAAAAATCATTGCTGTTGATGATAATGGAAAAATTCAAACTAAACTTGCATCATCATCATCATCACCGCTTGCTTATCAAGGTGTATTGAGAAAAACTCCATCGACATCAGTTCATGGAATGCGAACAATAAAATCTCTTTCTGGTTATTTTGCTTTTTATTATCTATTTATTTTTAAATATTAATTTTGTTTTTAAATAGATACAATCTCATTACAAAAAAAAAGTTGTTCTCGGTACTGATCGTCTTAAACGACTTGATTCTTCGACATCATTATTTCAACGACAAACATCATTTATAAGTCAAAAAATGACAAATTTAGCTAATAAACTTATGAATCCATTTAGAATAATTAAAAAAAACTGAACTATCAATAACAACAACAGTTGATAGTCAAATTGATTTACGTACAAATATGAAACGACAAGTTTCTCTTGTCAAAAATAAAAATGATATTACAATAACACCACAACGAACGGTAACGATTAGTCCACTTAAATGAACACGAGAAGATGATGGTGAACCAAAAGAATATCGACAAGTACAAGTTTTAAGTGTTAATAATGAAATTCGACGACCAACCGATCTTTTCTCTTACGAAGAAGAAGAACCGAAACGCCACGGTAAGAAATTAATTATCCATGTGATCTAACTTCATCTTGATAAGATGATTCAGTCATAGTATTTCATGCGAGACGTATTTGAACTATTCTAAATATTTCAAATGCCCAAAGACTTAAGAATGACTTGATGTTTCGAAAGAAAACAACTCCTATTCATTAAATATCTCCCACAGAATAGAAGCCCAGTCACACTCTAGCAATGTAAATAATCGAATAGATTAGTTCATCGCTTTTCACTGTTTACTTGCAACTTCTTTGGTGTATCTAATTTAGTTTGTTCTACATGTTTTCTATTAACGAACAAACGCGCTACTTTCGTGAGTCGAAAAATATGGGATTATACACAGTCTATAAATGAAACTAAGTCAATTGTTATTATGGTGATAGAAATTTATTAGATATTGCTCGATGAAATTCTATGATTATGTTTTGTATATAACGACCTTTTTTCTAGTTGTACCTGTTCAAACATTGGGTAGTAAACGATTCAAACTTGGCGCTACAACATCATTTCTAACTCATTCACTTGCTAATCATGGTCTAATTGAATAAATCTTTTTTTTTCTTGTTTTATTTATATTTGTATAATGTTTAATTATAATATTGTGTCATAATATAAAAATCAAGAGACGTATTTTGTAGATAAAAATTGATTTGATTAAAAAAAAAGAAAATTGGAAATCATATGATGAAACATTAAAATTTTGGTGTCAAAAATGCAGAGAATTTGGAAGACTTATACTCAATGTTGGATGAACAATGAATTGGTTTGTTTTTGTTTTTGTTTTAATGATTACGTTAGAAAACTGTTAGTACAATTCTTATATGAAACACAATCGAGCTATTTTTACTGTAAAGAAGAGATTTAGCAATATGCCTTAAGGTTTTTGTTTTTGTTATGCATTATAAATATGTATCATCCGTGATGGAAGAAGCGATCAATTATAATATGGTATAGCGGATACAGACATACTACCAATGACAAAATGCTTTTGAATCATATTTTTAATAGATACTTCCATGGGTAGTCAATCGTAAAAAACATAAGGTTCTCAGAAGATATTTTCCGTCTGTAGAACTCGTTGAGCTGATCATTTTGGTAAAACAAAATATTCAAATTTACTTACAAAATCATGGTGCTAAGATCCAAATACTCAAACACTGCGCAAGCATTTTGCCGTTAGTAGATAGACCTCGATGTGGGTAGGTCTCCCACTTTTCACGCCGCGTCTGAGAAAATCTCGAGCTGTTATCGGAAAACTATCCGTCAAATTTTTAGACGCTTCCCATTCGAAAAACAACCGAAAGCTCTAGATATAGAATGAAACGTTTATCATCTCACAAAACATAATAGATGAAGAAAGACTGAGTATGAAGATTATTTTCTCGCCTGTAGAATTCAATTCAGTTTAAGTAGTAGATTTTAGTTTTACATGGCTATGTCTGTCATGTTCTATAGGAAGGAAGGGAGGAAGGACAGTACTTTCACACTATCGTTTTTTTTAGTTTATGTTTCACAAAAAGAAAACTGTAAGAAATATTTGCTCCACTTCGTTCTGTATTTTTCTAGTAGATTAGTAACAGACAGTTGCAGTCAGTTGTATATGCTAGAGGCACAATTGGAATTCTAGTATTAGCCAGACAAAATTAGAATTCTAATATGAGCAGTATAAATATAAATGTATGCGTTACAATCTAATAAAAAAACTGTCTGAATCGAATTCAACAATCGGTCGCATTTGCGATTGTAAAGATAAATGCACTACAAAACAATGTCATGTAAAAAAAAAAGTTTTTTGTTCGACAAAATGTCATTTCGAGCGAGGTAGTTATACAAATATGGGTAAATAGACTAAATTACTTTGACTTGTAAAGTGTTTACGAAAATATAAAAAGATATGATTGAATAAAAATAGTTAATCTATTCAGATTTTATTTCGATTGTATGAATTGTAAGTTTTGTTTTGTTGAACATGAGTTCAATCTTAATTCCAATAATGAAAGAATCAAGAAGAAGAGAATAACAATGATAACTACCTAGATTTTCGAATAGAAGAAAAAATATGTATATGTATATATAACGATAGCAGTATCATGTATTACAAAATATGCTGTAGAAATGTTATTATGTAATAGAAATATTAAGGGCCCCCTCGAAAATGAAATTATTTTTTCGAACATTCAATCTTGATGAAACTTTCAGTGAAGGTGTATCTCGAACTAGACAGCTCACAGTAAAAATTTCAGTTTGATACATTGAATCTACGAAGAGTTAGCTTAAGATTAT
Organism: Rotaria sp. Silwood1; assembly: GCA_905250075.1. NCBI lineage: Eukaryota > Metazoa > Rotifera > Eurotatoria > Philodinida > Philodinidae > Rotaria > Rotaria sp. Silwood1. The sequence goes on from CAJNOP010001080.1 coordinate 45,794, forward strand.
GGGTCAAAATTTAGGTTTACGTGCGTCCAAAGTTTCTTCGCCATTTCAAATGCTAGAAAGTTCGGGCTGATTTTAAAATGTAGCCAATGTGTGGAGCTACAACTTAACAGGGACCGATTTTTCGATTTTCTCTTAGCTTGTGTTTTTAGAAAACTCCTCTGATGAAGTATAAAAAACTCAAGAAGTATAGGCTCAGAACGGTTCTTTTTTTATAAACATTAATGGAGAAATCGAAAAACTCAGCTCTGTTAAGTTGTAGAGCTAACTTTTGCCTTCATTTTGACACCAAGCCCAGCTTTCTAGCGTTTAAAATGGTAGAGAAATCTGGGATGTACGAAAACGTAAACATCAATAACTCTATTTTGAGAAAAAAACGTTATTTTCTTCTGTGGAAGGTTCAGAAAAACCTATGTAATATCCTTAAATCTCATCATAAAATCAATAAACTATAGTGCATTCAAAAGTAAACATTTTGCTCTATCTAACGAGCTATGAATCACAAAATCGACACATTTGACCTTTTTTTT
>CAJNOP010001081.1:13051-54186 GCA_905250075.1 Rotaria sp. Silwood1
GTTTTTTGAATGTTACAATCGATCTATGCAACAATTTATGATTTCTCTTGCAAAACACTTATTTCAATGTCGTCAAATTAATAGAATTCACAGTGATGCTTTTTGGGATACATTCATGCAAAAAGTATTCGAAATGCAAGTGATTCTCACAAAATTACCACTTAGTAAAAGTCATTTTGATAAGACAATGACAGATACATGAGAATTGCCTCATTTTCTACAATCCTCGCAAGAGCACAACACATTCTACTTTGAAAGGCAGTTGACAATCTTTTCTAATTTATGTCGATCTGTTACGATGGACTTGACAGTTGGTTGGATTTGTACGAAACACTATCCATCTGATATGCTTGCAACAATATATAGATTTAATGCCTTGGATAGCACCCATTTTCATCAGAATGCTGATGAATTGATCTTTTCTTACTATATCCGGGACGTAAACGATATAAAACATTTACAAGAACTTCTTTCTGGTCATCACCGTTGTTATTATCTCAATCTTGGCGTCTTCAGTAATAATTCTGCAATAGATTCAATCGACCAGATTATAGAAACAGTTTGCAAACTTGATTGTTTGAGTTTAGGCACCACGATGTTTTGAATCTATGACGAAAACGGGGATTTTATAGAACTCAATCAAAAAGTACTGAGACGATTTATTGAATTCAACGCAGAATGTAAATATATTAACTTTTCATTGCGATGATCAGGGCACACGGTTATTGATGCGTTGGTTACCACTTAAACTTTGCACTCTCTATTACTATACCACAATGATTTGAGGAAAAGTTTATCTTCTAAATCACTCATTGCACTCTTCAGTCTTAAATTATCCTGCTTAAGTGTTGCGTCTCACAATTTTTTATCAATATTATCAAGTCTATGTGACTTAATTCGAACAAGCAAGAAATTGAACATATTCTATATTTATTCTATAGACTGTTATGGGGATTTAGCAAGTCTTAGTGACAATGAAATGTAGCAACTACAAGATGCTATTAGTGCAAATCTAAACGTAAGAACGCTTCAGATTAATTGCAAATTGGAAGAGATACTAGCGCTTCATTGTTAGCTCAAACGATCAAATCGTGCTCAAATTTGATTTCTATAGGTTTAAATATAACTACTTCTGCATCAGAAGAGATTGATTACATTATGGAAGAAATCACAAAAAGTTGTAGCTTAGTGTTTGTTTATATGAAGAATGCCTAAAGATATAGTGAAGAGCGAAATCTATACATTTCAAAAATTCCAATAACACAAAACTCAACTTCAACATCCATGAGAATTACTTATATGCTTGATGACTTTAAAATATCTGAGAGCGTTACAGAAAGACTTGCGAACAACTTGAAATTGAGCAGAACTCTCTCTCATTTACGTCTACGTGACGTCTTAACGACTCAACAAGTCAAATGCATAGTAGATGTTCTTTGTTTCAACAACTCATTGATTTCTCTAGATCTAAGTAAAACGAATATGGATCTTATGACAATGGAAGTATAGCTGAACTTCTTCAGTCAAAAGCTAGCAATCGATGTAGATTGCATTTAAACGAATGTAATCTGACTGACACGATTGCTAGTCCTTGCTACAAATAATCAGATTACCCATTTGTATTTGGATTATAATAAAATGGAAAATGTCAGTGCGAAAAAACTAGCCGATATAATCCTTGTTAATATGTCTCTCATTTGCTTAAATGTGATCTATAACCAGTGGAACATAGATGGATTCAAACATATGGCACAATCGTTAGTACGAAATTCCATTTTGACTGAATTTTATTTTGGAGGTTATATTATCTCAGTAACAGAAGCTGAAATTATTTATGAAGTATTGGGTTAAAATACGACTGTGATACGATCTTCATTATGTTACCAAGCAGAGGAATCGGTGTATATTGTTCTAACTAAACAACCTCATTTCGTACTCTTTGACTAATGTTGACATTTCAAGAACTATCCTTTGTGAAATTTATATAGTCATTTTAAGAGATAATGCTAAACTTGTGTATACAGACGTTCTTTATCCTTCATTCTAAAAAAAATTCAAGAACTATTTTATAAATTGAGGATAATTTAAACCAATAAACTTTGTAAAGTACGAACTGATTCATGCGTTTGTCTGGTACTAAGATACCAAAAACTTTCATACTTACTCGTCTGGCTGACATTTCAATAAATTGTTTACGAACATGTTTATTTTCTTCTAACAGACAGAAAAGATTTGTACTCTTAAAACGCAGTTCAACTACTTTTAGCACAACTGTTATCATATGCAAGGCTATATAATTCAATCATGATAAAAAGGATAATTAGATGGTATTGTCAGATCAAGTGATAGATGTTTTATTCCCTTTTCTACAATTTTAGATAAAGTTCAACAAAGAAAATTAATCGTAAAAGATAAAGACAAATGTTTTATAATATAAACTTTAGAAAAAAGAAAAGAAAGTACAACAAGAACATTTTTTCCAAATATCTTACATAATGTTTGAACACTTGAACCTAATGGATCTCTACAAGAGTATAGTTATGTTCTAAGTTGAGATCAAAAATCTCTGTATTAATAGATATAGGAATATAAGTACGTAAGAAACCAATATATTTGAATATTTGTCTGAAAGAAAACTCATTTTGATATAATTCAAATTAGACACAGGCAATCAGTTATAGATATATCATTGAGATATTTAATCATTTATTTATTTTACACATTGATTTTTCTCAAAATGATTTCGTATTAAGTGATTGGCTATTCACTTAATAACAATATTGAGAAAATCTTACATTTGATGTCCAAATATTTATGACTAATGGTTTCAGTTTCAAAAGTTCTCCTTGCAGTAAATACATAATGATCCAGAATTATTCGACACTATTAATCTGTGACATACGCTTCGATTAACAGGAAAAAATCTACCTGTGACAGATGATCATTACTTTTCTTTATGCTACATAAAAAATGAAGGACATGTATAGAAAAATACATTAGATGACAGTATTTGCAAGAATAACTAATGTTTGTTCTATTGAAAGTATTCACATACATGTATAACAAAAAGTTTGTCTTGTTCTTTGCAACAACATACACAAAATATGAATTACATGACTGTTATTAATAGTTTCATTACATTTTCTGTTATTTTAACTGTATATATGAACTACAACAAGAATGAGTGCAGAAAAAAGTTTGATGGTAAGAAACAATAGTTGTTTTTTTCATCATAAACAATATTTGATGATGATAATAACTGAAATAATATATTGTTAAAAGTTTTCGTAAAATTGTAACGGACTGATCTGTGAATATTAGCGTCAAATGAACACAAAAAAAACTAAACAAAGCAAGTTTTCTCGAAGAAACAATGAATCAAAATGATTCATACGTAAGATAAATCAATAAATCATAAAATAAGTATATTGCATATCAAATATCAACACTGCCTATCTTCGTTAATCACTATCATGTCATACAGTAATCATTACATCATTTTTTCTCACACGGTCAGTATTTTTTTGAACACTAAAAAGTTGAGTTTTGATCACCAAAAAATGAGTGATTTGATCATTTAATTAATTATAGGCGGCATCATCAAAAAGACAAATGAAAAATAAAAAGAATTCAATCAAATAAATGCTATATCATCAACGACTACAGCATCTCTGTGCATCCGCTTCATTAACTACAAGAAATATTGAAACCAAACGTATCGTTCTCTCGTTCCAAATATCATCCACATCGCATCAATCTTCGCGCCCAGAACTCACGCACACCAACATACTTATACTCATATACCCTCACTTTAACGTTTTTTTGTTACGTCCCACACTTATATTGAAATTCATTATTAATCCCAATTGATAAGTTCATCTTAATCATATAACATTAGAAAAGTTGAGTTTCATTTATGGGAACATATTGTCATTTTAATTGGCTCGACTCTTAATTGATTTGGTGATTAAATCACTAATTTTTTGGTGATCATTTCGCAGTTACACAATTTTGGTGATCAAAACTCAACTTTTTGATATTCAAAACACATTTTTTCCTTTTTGATATATTAACACTGTCTCATAATGACATACTGACAAAACCGATTTCTATTGACTATGTAAGTAAGTGAATGAATGCTGTCTTCTGCTCCCCATTTTATAAAGTGAATCCAAATTTTCGATTGTTCGACAGATGTTTTTACTCTCAAAGTAAAAGTTTGAATCTTATTTATTTCTAATTACTACTGACATATATCGAGTTGTTTATATTAATACAAGTGTCTAGCAGAGTTTTGTTATTGTGGTAGTCTTATTTTTACCTTCAGATATACTTTTTACCTTTCTATTTCTCAAGTATTGTGTATTTTATTTCGTTGCACATATCTGTTACGGTCAAAATTGGAATCTGGTCAAATTCTAAATTTGCCCTGTCAAAATTGGAATTCTGATTTGGACGGCATGCTCAATCATCATATGATCTGATTAAAATTGATTAAGATCAATGAATCCTCGAAGAAATTAGCACAATCTTTATTAGTCTTAGGAAACAGATTAATCAGTACTGTGTAAAGAATTGGATAGAGTTCATTTTCAAGTAAAACTAGTAAGAAACAAAAACTGTTTTCTTGAACTTCTTCATATTGTAAACATTTTTCTTATACATCGTTGGACTTAATTCTCAAATCTTTGTTTTTTCGTTAGATTCTTGTTATCTCTGTTTTTTTGAATAGTAAATAATGATCATTGTTTCTATTTCTTCTTTACAAAATTCGTCAGAGACAATATTCTCCTCTCTCTTATATAATATTGGTTGATTAGCTTTGTATTTCTTTTTTTTTTTTTTTATCTATGACGCTAACTGTTGTGAAAAAAAAACGTCCTAATAATTCGGTTGCGTACAATATTGAGCGAAAAGGAAAAAAGATATTGACATTTGATGATAATAATGGCTTTTCATCTGCCCAGTTATCTATTTTTTTATTTAACTATTTACAACAAGAAATTACTGACGTATTCTTTTCTCTATATGTTATCTTATTTGTTTTAAGTTAGAGATTATTTATGGAAATGATGTTCATCAATCATTATCATTATTCTTATTAATTTTCTATATAAAATATCTTCAAGAAAATCAATATCATCAATACAATTCTATGTTTTTCAATTATTCAATCACGATCGATACCATTCCTTCTTCAACTCGAAAATGATTGTCAAATAAAATTAACAAATTTACGTTGTTATGTAGGTGTTGTCTGGTTTATCGATGGAAGAAGTCTTGTAACATATAGTTTCGATGCACCATTGTCATCTGCAAGTGTCAAGATAATTACAAAACGTGCATAAAAACTATCTATGTGCATTTTCAAGTTACAGATCTATTGGTTATAGTTGTATGTCTTCAGCTACAACTCCTTGTAATACTGTTGAAAATTTAAAACGTACTATTATTTCTACGACATTAACTACTAATGGTTGTCCTGAAAATAGTTTTGTTGATTATCAACAATGTATAATTGGCTGTTTAATATGCTCAAGAAACAGATATATGTGCTGTATGTTCTTCAGAACATACGATAGAAAATTCAATTGATCATCAAATAATATTTTTTCTTAATAATCGAACTGAATTCCATGCAGTGGTTATTAAATGTTAAAGAGATAATGGTTGTAATACAGTCGAAAATATTAAACAAATAAAACAAACATAAATGAGTGCATTCGATTACAATAAATTCGTTCGTTCAACAGCACCAACATCGAAATTAGCTGTGAGCATTTTATTTGTAATATTTTCTATTTGCCTATATCTTAGAACATAACAATACCTTTTTATAATAACTGTGTGAATAGATCTACAATCTTTTTTGTTTCGTTTAAAGAAGAATACACATGCCTTTGGTGATAGGGAGCTAACGCAAAATTCTTTTGTTCAATTGTTTGAGTTTCCGATACATAGCCATAAGAACGATGGGATGGTACATATTCATTTCCAGGATATTTAAATGACATGAGTATGACAAAAAAATTCATGGAAATTTAATTCAATACTCTGAGAAATAAGCGTAGAAAATTGTTTTTAATATAAATACTATATAGAAATGAAGTGTATATCTTTGAAATTGCATGGAAAAATTCATCTGGTTACTGTTTATTATTATCAACTGCTTCATCAAGTAACTTAAATATTTGCATTAAATGGTTTACACTATAAAATAGTTGTTTTAATCTCTCTCTTAGACTTCTAAACTATATTTAAAATAAATCATTATGTACCTTACAATTATACAAGTGAAAGAAAACAAAATAAAATTGATGTCAGAGTGTGGGTATGGCTTTTGTCTTCGTTGACACACATTCTTTCTAACCCCATCAACCATCAGAGATATATACTTCATGTCTTTATACTTTTCATAATAAAATGAATATAAGTTTTATATCATAAACATTTATTCTGAACTTTTGCATTAGTATTCTTCAGGTTGAATATTCATGTTCAGAAATTCGAACTTCCTGGACATAGGAATTTAGCATGATCTCACGAGAACAGGTATATCTCACAACATCTCAGGTCCAAGAAAATAGAGAATATTAATGCCGGTTTATAGCCATTTCAGACGGCCGCAATGGTCCTCTTGGGACAGTTAGCATACTATCCTTCATGTTCCGCATCGGTTATGCTCCTGTGTTCAAGGTCATTCCATGCTTAGTGATACTGAGTGTTTGAATATGATACCTTGTAGATACGTGTCGAATAATGTCGCTACTCAATCATGAAGGCTTCAGTGTTAATAAAAGAAACGATCTAATCATAAAAACTTATACATCTACCAGCCAGAAATAAACAAACAGAAGAAAAAAAATACTATAATCTTTAATTTATAGAACATATGACGTCGATAAAATGTTTTTTGTCGTTTTTTTTTTTTTGAATATTTTAAATGACATTAATGAATATAATCGATATAATGACATTGAAAAATGCCAGATAATATGTCAAAATTGATTTTAAAATTACATTTCTTTGATTAGTTTAGAATAATCCACCAATCAAAATCATTATTATATCCTCTATTAAGAATTTTATTACTATTTAGTTTGATTATCATTGGTTAGTTTCTTCTTTACGCTGATGTTTATTTGTGTTTCTTTTTTTAGGACTGTACACTTCAGTTACATCTATTTATTATCTTGTTTTTTTTTGCCATTTTTACACTGTATTATAATACTATAGAAAAATCAAAAGAATTTCAATGGCAACAACAAAAAGTCCAAATGAAACTTTTAATATGGATGATTTTGATGCACTTTTAGCTGCACTTAGTCCTGAAGATCTTGAAAAAGTCAATGATCTTATTGATCCTGAAGTATATTATTTATTAATTTTTGTCTTTTTTAAATATTATATTTAATATTTAGAATTCATGGTTACCAGCAAGTGAACGTTGTAAACCACAAACAACTAAATCTCCAACTGGTCCATATGATCGTTCAAAACTTCTTGATTTTCTTACTGAACAAGGAAAAAATGAAAAGGATTGGGATCATTATAAATCATATGTACCAGGTGAAAAAAAAGGTAAAGTTTGGCAACCACCATCTGTTACAAAACCAACACAAGAAGAAGATGAATTTATGGTTACAACTGAATGGGATGATGTATTAACAAATGCAAGTGAATCAGAAATTGTTGAACTTGCTGGTTTGTTAATTGAATTTTAATAAAATATAGACTATTTATTTATTTTTTTTTTTTAGCTATACTTGGCTTTACAGGTTTAATTAATCAAGTGCAATATCATGCAGCATTAACTGATAAAGGTTTACCATCAACTGTTGGTGGATGGAATGGTAAGAACAATAATAAAAAAAAGAAAAAAGCTGAAAGATTTAATCCTTTGTTTTTCATTTATTTTATTAGCTGCAGCTAAAAGTGAACCATTAAAAATTCTTCCACCTGAACCTGATAATACAACTGATGTTGAAGATTGTATAAGAAAAGCTAAAGCTAATGATAAAGATTTTATACGTATTAATATAAATAATATTAAAGAAGTTAAAGCTGATGTTCTTAAAGAATTACTTAATTCATTAAAAGGTAATACACATGTACAAACTCTTGAAATGGCAAATGTTGGTATGACAGATAGTGTTGGTCGAGTATGTTTTATTATATAAATATTTTGAGTTCTGTTATTCGTAAAAAAGAATATTTATTAGGTTCTTGCCGAACTTCTTGATGCTAATTCAACATTAAAAATTGTTAATGCTGAATCAAATCGTTTAACAGGATTAGTTATTAGTGAAATTGTACGAAGTACATTAAAAAATCAAACATTATTAGAATTACGTTTATCAAATCAAGTAAATATAAATATGTTTTGTTATTTACCAGATGTTGTTTTAGTTAAGCGAGGAAACAAAAAAAGGCAGAATATATTATATTAACATTGACATGGAAAATAATAATAGATTGATTACTAAATTATCTATGCAGAACTTTTGTTTTTTTTTACAGAATAAATGTCATTACGTAAAGATTTGTTATCGAATTTTCATATAATATTATTTTTAATAATAATAATTTTCCAAATATAAAATTCGCTTTTGAATTCGAATTTCATGCATTAAGTATGAAGAATTGTAAAAAGCATAAGGTCCTCCTAAAAATGATTGAGAATTTTTGAAGTCGGTCGATTTCTATTAATCGAAATGGCTTCATAAAATATTCATTTTCTTTTTCCACCCTTAGGTTTTTATCAATATCATGTCTGCTCGATTTCCCAAAAAGATAAATATCTGCTGTTTCTATATATAGTGCAGAAATTAATAAAAAAAAAAACAGACTCATTTATCTATCAATTGATTGCTAAACTGTAAATCTTGTATTTTCTTACTCGACGTTATTAGATAAAGTTTAATTTTTTTTTTGAATTAAAATTATTTTAATAAGAACAAGTACACTGATTTACAAAAAAGTTTTATCAGAGAAAAAAATGGTATTTTCATAAAATATTTTGAAACTAAATCAGTTATAATTATGTAGTATGACATGTTCCGAAAACTTCTACTCAAAAGGATATTCAAGAATTTCATGTTTTCTTTGAAAATTTCGATATTTCATGAAGGAAATATTCTTCTGAACTGGAATTTCCAGGATATTCTAGTTATATCTATAGGCTAAACATTATCGTTTGAAGGTCTATGATCTCTTAACCTTTTCGAGTTATTTTACAACCTTATGCTTAGGATTTCAATTCAAAAGCGATTTTCAAGTTCTTCGTTAAATACACTATTTTGTTTCTATGAATGAACAATATTAATATTACGAAAGATGACTTTCGTATATTCGAAATTCCAATTGATATCAATTAAAAAAATTTCTAATATTTTTGTTTATAATAAATTCTAGTGAATTGAATATGGAAGACAGGTATCATTGTCATGTTATGAATTCAAGCAATTATTTTCATTAAAGATCAGGATATTCTGATATTTGAGCATGCAAGCAAGCAAGCTTTCATATTTGCTATAAATTTCTTAAAAATTCAGTTATTTATAAGATGTATTAGTAATTATTTTTTCATTTATAAGTATCCTTATACTAACCCTGTTATAACTCTTGAAGAAAAAAATATGCATGAGAATATATATGCTTTTGTGGCTTCTACAAGCTTGGAAAAGGAAAAAATGCTTAAATACATGTCTTGATCAGTCTTACAAGTGAAGTTTCTCAATTTGATGAAAATGTTTTTTTAGTCACGACTATGTGTATCATGTAAATCCTAATAGGACTATAAATGTTGTTCAGACTGTTTATTTATAAGGCAATACCTGAAACATTTGTTTCCCTATGTGGAATCTACAGTAATAAACTAATAGTCTGAACACTCGAAAGTATTCATAATTTATGAGGATTTACATGATTCACATAATCTTAATTTAAAGACGATTCATCAATTGAAAAACTTATCTTATATTGGACGAGATTTTGAAGACAAGCAGCATGTAAAAACAAAAAAAACCTGAAAAATAACTTTGAATAAAATTTTCTCAATGAAATGATTAATATTGAAAACGAGTTTTATGTTAATTCTCTTGAGTAATGAATAAATCATATTAATATTAATGATATTTTTTAATAATTTATTTTAGCGTTCACAAATATTGGGTAATCGAGTTGAAATGGAAATAGCTGATGCTATATCACAAAATAATACACTTCTTCGTTTAAATTTACAATTTGATACACTTGGACCGCGTGTTCGTGTTACAGAAAAACTTAAACAAAATTTAGATGCTCGTAAGAAATCTTTACAAAAAAAAACAGAGTTAATATTTTTTTTAAATAAACTCTTTTTGTTTTTAGTACGTAAAAAACGTTTAAACAATAAACAATAAACGCATTGAAAAGAACAAAAAAAAAAAAATTACTTACACATATCTTTTCACTATCCTTACGGTTTTCTTTTTTGCACTGGCAATCTCATTATCCTTGTTTGTTTTTTTTTTTGTCTTTTTTTATTCTACAATGGTGCTGATTATGATTCGTATTTCCTTTTTTTCGCATGATAATACTGAACAAAAAAAAAAAAAAAAAGAATCGTCTAGTCAACACCATCAACGAAAAGTTCATTATAACTCCTTACCGAAATTGTTTTTTTTTTCTCCTTTATGAATTAAGATCCTTTTTAAACATGCAAAATATTTGTATGTATATTAGTCATTTATTTGTAATCCTTCCTGTTTTGGTCTGATTTTGTTTCTTTTTTTTTTTCTCTGTCGTAGAACTTATTTAGTCAACCTAAATAAAGTTAATTATGTAGTTTGATTTTTTTTCTTTCCTTTTTTTTTTCAGATAACTTTTTTTTTTTTTTTCGTCAGTGGAATTCTAATCGTTAGAACAAACAATAATTGATCAAGAAAATTGCAAAGAACTATGTCATTTTTAGTACATCTGTTTAGAATAGAAAGATTATTCCTGTGCGTCTGTGTGTTTTGTTAATTTGCTTTTGTGAATAGATGCATCAGCTTTTGAAGTATATACTTGATATCATTAGTAGCATCTTGAAGAGATGCTATTGATGTATGCATTATTAAATAAGGTTATTTAGTTCTAGATAGACAAGAAGTTTTAAATTAGATGTTGACAAGTCCTCATGAAGTGTATCGAGAACATTTCTGTATTGGAAAAATATGTTAAGTGAATTTCTGATAACTTCGCTATTATAGTCTTGACTCATCACTATGAGATATAAACGAGATAAATTTCCAGCATCATTCCTTTTTTTCTATAACGATTATGAATAGTCTGTGACACAATGTAAAAAATTCGTTCCCATGTTTTATCTTTTTTATGTTGTCAAATTTACTTATGAAAATCTGCTATAATTTTTGTATCGTTGTCGAAACAGCTGTCAAAATGTAACAGTTAACATTATTGTAAATCGACACAATATACGACATATTGTGATTGTATTGAACATTCTGTTCTTTCTATGTATGACGTTATTTTTAACGATCTTGTTTTATGTTTTAAATCATTTTCTTATACATCTCTTATTTCTTCATTTGAGTGTTCATTCACTGTATTGTAAGGTAGAGCCTGTCGAGTTGATATCGAATTCGACTATCTCTAGTCGTCTGAAAAATGTGTAGAGTGCAATAATGACGAAAACCAAAAGTCCGGAAAAATTATTTCATATCTTCAAGATCACTATTCATTTTCATTGAGAATGTCGAAGTACGATTCGATATCGGATGGGCTCTACTATGAGAAATTTAAAGATCGTCCATTATTATAAAATAACGAACATTTTTCTTTAAAAATCCTGCATGCTATAAAAGTTTTTTTTTTTTTTTATATAATAGAAATTTAGTGTTGTTTTAGATGAAACTTCGTTTATTCTTATTTCATTTCTTATTAATTGTTCAAGTTGATTTACATCGTTATAATGATCAAAATGACAATGATAGTATATATGAATTAGATAATCTTTTAAATAATTATAATCATCATAAAAAACATTCAAATAAAGAATATATTCAAGATTTAACAAATAATGATCAAAATGATATTTCATCATTTCAACGTGAAAAAAAATATTCATCACGTAAAAAAATTACCGATGATATTGATACTGGTGATGAACAAGAAAAATCTATACATCATAATCATATATCAAAAACAAATAATAATCGATCAGAATTATCTAATAAATCTAATCGAATTACACAAACAACAACAGAAAGTTATATTGAAGAAGCATCATTATGTATAAATGAATTTGATATTAAAACTGAACAATTAGTTAAAGTAAAAGAATTAAAAAATGGTGCACATATGATACGTTTTGTTCGTATTGATGAACCATCATCATCTCATGGTCTTGATATTAAAGATATTTGTATGTTAAATTGTTGTGTTGAAGAAAAATGTGATTTAGCTATGCTTAGTGAACAACGTACAAATGTAAGATTAGTATTTTCTTTTTTTTTTTGTTTTATATTCAAATATTTATTTATTTATATGATTATTCTGTTTGATCTTGAAGGATGGTTATAAATGTTATTTATTTGCTTGTAATGGCAGTTGTACATATGCATCACATCAAGAATATACTAGTATGATATTAAAAAAAGATTTATCATCATATAATGATGATTTACAAGTAACAAATAAACAATCAAAAACTAATGAAAAAGGATCAGGTGCTTCATCGTCAACAATATGTAAGTTCTATAAGATGTTATTTTTTTTGATATATTAAAACAGTAAAAAAAAAAAACGAAATATAATAATAATAATAATATTCGATTGATATATGTATATGTAGCTACAGCATGTCGAAGTATAGAATTTTCTTGTCGTGATGGAAGTTGTATTCCATATTATGATGTTTGTAATTCATATGAAGATTGTCCATCGGGTATTGATGAAGCGATGTGTTCATCGGGTATATATATGTTGTTCATCTTGTCGTATTGTCATTGTGATTGTTGTTTTGTTATTGTGTGATTATTTGAATTCTTTTTTTTGATCATCTATTAGAATTTACTCTTCATCAACGTACACAACAAGAAAATCGAAAAAAACCTTCAAATGATATTGATAATGATATTGATGAAAATTTTGATGATGTCGTAGATGAAGATCAATTAATAACAACAACAATGAAAAGTAAAACAAAACTAACAAGTACAAAATCATCATTATCAAAAAGCAAATCAAAAAATCGTGAAGGCATGAATTTCGATATTTGTTTCTTTTTTTCCTTTGCGTTTAAAAATGACATTAAAATAAAATTAAAAAAAAAATATTCTTTCAGGTGGAAAACAAGATAAAAATTTAACTTCACTGTCATCACCATCATCATTTTTCTATAATATTGATCTTGATACACAAGAACGTGTATCAAGATTACAAAAATTAAAAGAATATCTAGAAGAAACTAAAGGTCCTGAAGCATGGTATCATTTATTTCAAACATTAATTCAACATCAACAACAAGAACATACAAATTTAGATTCTGAACAAACTGGAACATTATCATCAAGTGATGATGATAATAATTTTCAAGATCATTTATTAGCTTTAGAACAACAATGGATAGCTGATCGACAAAAAACATCAACAACTACAACAACAACAACAACAACAATCAAATCAAAAATAATCAATAGAAAACCTACAACAACAACAACAAAACGAATGAAAATTATCAATGATGATGATTTAAGCTTACGACGACCATCAACTATTATTGATGATGAATCAACTGATGAGGATGTTGATGATGGTGATCGATATTATTGGCGACCAACATATGATGATCGTCATGAAAATCGTTATAATTATCAACAAAAAAGTAAAACTACATCAACAACAAAAAAACCAAAAACAAAATATCCATTTATAAATCGAGATAGTAGTACTATGACAACATTATTACGAGGTAGTTCGATATTGTTTTCTCTTTTGGTTTTTGTTGTTTTGGCTGTTCGCTTCTAATTAGTTGTTTTTGAATGTGCTTTATTTGTTAAACACAAAAACAAAAAAAAAAACATCAGAAAATAATCTTTATTTATTTTTTTAGCTAATAATATTGATTCCGACAATTATTCGCATACAAGATCATTTTTACGTGAATCAAGTGTTATATTACTTTTTCTACTTGGTCTTATATGTACAATTATTTTACTTGTCTTAGTCGGTTTCTATTGTCGAGATTCATGGAAACATGGTCGAATGCTTAAAAATCGTTCAACAGATGCTGATTATTTAATTAATGGACTTTATCTTTAATAAAAGAAGAATAAAAAGAAAAAAGAAAATAAAAATTAGAATGATGTCTGATTAGTTTTTCTTGTTGTTAGTATTGTTATTGTTCAAAAACATTAAAGTATTCGACTATGTCACTGTTTTCTCCTTTCTAAATATGTTATTTCATGTTAATTATTGACAAAATTCTGAGCGTATATCAAACATATTTATGTATGTGTTCATTGTGTGTCGTTTGAATCTCTATTATTTTATTGACAAAATATGCTCTTTGTTAGATACTAATCTGTCATTTGTCTCAATGTCATTTATTTTTTTTTCTTCTTCTTTTGTTGTGTACCATTGTTGAATATGACTTTATGTTTAAATATATGCATATACATTTCAAAAGCAAAATAAAACCTTCTTTTTTTTATATTATATTGTTCTGCTATTTTTTAGATTTTAGTAGTGAGTTATTACGATATTTTTGATAAATAGATAATAGTTTGCAACTAATCATGTACAAACGAAATTGAAAAAAAAATTAATTGTCCAAACGATTGTTTTCAAATTTTTTTTTTATAGATATTTCATTGTCTAGTAGACAGATAGTTAAAAGAAATGATTTTGATATGCTCTTCGAACATATTTATATTCGAAGACAAGAGAGAGTCGAAATAAATTACAAAAAAAAAATAAAACTTATATTTGTAATTCAGATTTCATTAGTGGATCCTATGATTAAAACATTGCTTCCAAACTATTTATTCATCATGCTAAATTGAATATATAGAGAATAAGATATTATTCAGTGTAATTCGAAGAGAAAAATAATCAAAGGATGACTTCAACAGTTGTTGAACACATAAAGAAATTGTTAGTTTAAAACAAAACAATGACTCCATAGATTATTGTGAATCTCATTCAGATTTAAATTGTGTTTTATCCAATTTTTTCTATATAATTAATATATTCTTTTTGAAATTCGATGTTATGTTCTAAGACAAGTCTATTCTATGTTGTAGATGATTCGTAGACGTTTTTCTCGTCTATTATTCTTGGCTTTTTTTCTCATTATGGTCTTTATTCTATACTCCATGCTTCAGTCGATTAGTATGAATCGTAATGAACATCAGGTTAAAATGGAATAATACAATTTGAAATTTTTATCTTGTTTATTTATAATAGGTAACAGATGAGAAACATGTTCGTGAACGTCTTGATCATCTTAAAGAATCAATTCAAGACCTTGATAAATCAATCAAAGATGAAGATAAAAAGCAAAATGTACGACCAATACCACCTCCACCAGTACTTCCAGTTGCATCAAAAACGGAAGTTCATGAAGAAAAGCCAATTATAAAACCAATTGAAACAGAAAAACCTTCTAATACAATAAATCGATGTCTATGGCGAAATTCTTCCCCAGTTAATACGACATTCGAAGTACGTAAATTATTTATTTATTCAGTATCTAGAAAATTTTTTTTTGTTTGTCTAATAAGATTCGTCAATTATATGATACATTGCCGTTCGATGATATAGACGGTGGTGTTTGGAAACAAGGATTTGATTTAAAATACGATTCATCTCAATGGACATCAAATAATAAATTAAAAATCATTCTTATGCCTCATTCACATTGTGATCCAGGTATTGACAAAACAAAAAAAACAAAAAATTTAAAAACAAATCTAAATCAAATTATTTTTTTTTTAAGGTTGGCTTCATACATTCGAAGGATATTTTCAACATGCAACAAAAAATATCATTGATAATGTGATAACAATGCTTGATAAAAATAATAAATATAAATTTGTCTGGGCTGAAATATCTTTTTTAAGTTTATGGTGGGATCAAGCATCATCCGATCAACGACAATTATTTAAAAAGTTTATTAATAATAAACAACTTGAAATAGTTACCGGTGGTTGGGTAAGTATAAAGGAAAAGAAAACACAAAACATTTACATATCTAGAAAGAAATTTCCAAAAAATTTACCGTATGATAGAAATAGTATCCAGCAACTGGATCGGGTGTTTGACACCCGGCTCAATCTGAGACATGGATTAGAGCACAATCTCAGCAGGTCCCGAGTAGGACCTTATATTCGAACTCAGTCCGACAATGAATAAGATCTCGACATTTCAAAAGACTTATTTATATAAAAGCTTCGGAGTAAAAAACAATTCTAAAAACTTATTGCAGATGAGAAGAGGTTATCGAAATGGAAAATGATATTATTTTTCTGTTTCATTTTCGAATATTCTTGTTAGAAATGAAATTCTCTAAACAAATCACTATTTTGAATTCTTATTAACGTTGATGACATTGAAAATAAATCTAGTCGAACAATTTTAAGAGCCACAGTATGATAAAAAAACTGTTTTTTTTTTAAGGTAATGAATGATGAAGCTAATACACATTATTTCGCTATGATTGATCAACTAATTGAAGGGCATCAATTTATTGAAAATAATTTAGGTTTGTAATCATGTCAAATTCTTTTTCTATATTGTTTGAATTGATTTTTATTTTAGGAAATATTACTCTACAAAGTGGTTGGGCTAATGATCCATTTGGTTATTCACCAACTATGGCTTATTTACTTCATAATATTGGTATGCAATATATGGCTATACAGCGGTAAATATTTTTAAATATATTAAAATAAATTCTTGATTGTTTTTGTATTTAGAGTTCATTATCATATTAAAAAAACTTTAGGTAAAGAAAAACAATTAGAATTTACTTGGCAACAAACTTGGGGTAAACAAAAAAAACTTTTTTTTTAAATATTTTTATAAATATAAATTTTCTAGATCGAAATAATTCTACAAGAATTTTTACACATGTTATGCCATTTTATTCCTATGATGTTCCACATACATGTGGTCCTGATCCAAAAATTTGTTGTCAATTTGATTTTAGACGAACAACTGGTTCAGATGTTACGTGTCCATGGGGAATCAATGCTGTACTAATTACCGATGAAAATGTTCGAGAACGGTACATTTAAATAAGGTTTTTGCTTTTTTTTGTGAAACTGACATTATGTTTGTGGAAGATAAATATAGTGAGTGTAAGTTTTAAGAGGACCTAACTGGATCTACTTAGATCATCATCCTAGTAAACGATTATCCTTGAAAAACAACTATAGTTTGTCGGAGGTTTTTCACTTAACATATTTTTTAATAGTATAATATTTCTTTATAATATATGAACTACTTCCTTATTGCATTTCAGAAAAAGAATTTTGACAAAAATATGTCATAAAATAAATAGAGTAAATTAATTTTGATGTAATTAGTAAAAACAATTGCATTGTGTTTCATATTTTTATTCTATCAGGATTATGCTAACAGTTTTTTAATTTATTATATTTTACCTCTAGAGCTCAAACACTACTTGATCAATATCGAAAAAAATCTCAATTATACCAGACCAATGTATTATTTGTTCCATTAGGTGATGATTTTCGTTATGCAAAAATGGTTGAAGCAAAAAATCAATTTGAAAATTATGATAAATTATTTACATATATGAATCAACAAACTGATTGGAATGTTGATGTAAGATTTAGTTTTATTTGTTTTTATTGAATTAGATTCTTCATATTTGATAAAGAATATTAGGCTCAATTTGGTACGTTAAGTGATTATTTTGAACAAGTTCTAGAACAAAAACCACAAACACAATTTCCAAGTTATATGGGAGATTTTTTTACATATGCTGATCGAGCTGATCATTATTGGAGTGGTTATTATACTTCAAGAGCATTTTTTAAACGAATGGATCGTATTGTTGAATCTTATTTAAGGTAATTATAAACAAAACAAAATAAAAAATTAAGATGATAAACTCTTAAAACTTTTTAAAACAATTGATGAGTAGTCAAAACTGGTATTGTATTAGGATTGTTTCTACTGTAATATTCGAAAGTATTCTTCTGATATGTTTCTTGTCTTTGAATAGTCAGATCTTGGATGATTTCGCGAGATTCGACATTGAAAGAGAATAAAACAAAATGTACATATATATATATAGATTTCTAATTGTCAATAGCTTATCATCCTCATCGAATGCTTACGAATTATTATTATTTTAATTTATTCTAGAGCAAGTGAAATTCTTTTTTCTATGGCTCATGCAAAAATGCTTGAACAAAAAACAACAAGTCAATTTCCAAAAGATAATCTTTTCACAAATTTAGTTAAAGCACGACGAAATCTTGGTTTATTTCAACATCATGATGGTGTTACTGGTACAGCTAAAGATCATGTTGTTAATGATTATGGATTAAAGTATATATATATAATTTAAATTCGAATGATTTAATTAAATTTTTTTATTTCTTTTTTTTCAATAGACTTGAAACAGCAATAGTATCAGCACAAAATGTTATGGAACAATCAGCTGCTTATCTTCTTTATCAAAATGATTTTTCAGCTGATACTGATCTATTATTATCAAATATACAATTTAAAACATTTGAATCATTACCAACAAGAAAATTAATTTCATTCAATAGTCAACAACAACAAGTCAAGTAAATAATAGTCATATAAATTTTTATCATCTTTTATTTTCAAATTATTCTCTATAGAGTTATTTATATTTATAATCCAACTGATCGACGACGTACTCAAATTGTTAAAGTTCTTATTGATACATATCAAGTTCATGTAACAAGTAATAATCAAGTGATAGATACCTGTCAAATTGATCCCAAATGGACTGGAAGAAAATCAAATATGATGGAAAAAAATACATTTGAAGTACGTATTAAAACTAAGGGATCGAAATTTCGCTAATTAGTGAAAAAGTAGAGTAGACTTTCGCTAGCTGTCACGAAACTATATTAATATATAATACATGTAAGTGGCAATTAACTTAAATTCAGATAGTAATTTTAATAACGAATGGAGGATAGTTTTCAGATTCTAGACCGTATTTTTTAATAATACTATTTTAAAGATAATAAATCCAAGGTCGCCACTTTTTCTACGTTCTTCTCTTCAAAAGTTACAATTTAAAGAAGAGTTGTTATGAGAACATGTGGAAGCTTCTCATTTGTTCTCTTGGATATGATATTATTAAAAAAATACGTTGTAGGACCTGATAACTACCTTATCTGTTTTTTTTTCGCAAATCTTGTTATACGACGCATTAGATGGAAAATTACATTGCTGTTAAACTTGTTTCTATCAACTTTTAAATATCATCGCTTACGTTGAAGGTATATTCAAATATGAGCGAGTTATGACTTTAATAAAAGACAAATAAAGTATAATATAATATTGCTCTAACGATGAATTTCATAAGCCTGATTTGGAAGCATCATTCTTTTCTTTTCTTCTCCGATAAACATATTCGCAAATCAATTACTATTGTTTCGATTACGATCAACATCTCTGAGTTGTTTTACTGATTACTATTGGTTTTAATACCTATACTAACCTTGTTAGATTTACTGGCTATGTTGTTCCTTTAGCACAATCTGAGATTGTGATGCAGTGGTACACGTTGTGATTAGTGCCTGCCATAACTACCGTCGACTAGAACATGGTCACGTACAGTAATAGGCACAAAAAAAAGTCACATATCCTGTGTTTGTGTTAACTGTATCAATTTTTTCACAATACAAATAATTGCATATTCTTAGCTTATTGTGATAAATCATTTACTTTTCTGAATCAAAATAACTAAGCATTAATGCTACACAAGAAATTAGAACTGAGAAAAGTTTAAAAACTTTCCTCCGACAAATTGAAATTGACAATGAGAGTTAGGTTAAATTTTAAATTATCCTAGGGAGAAGATTTTTAACTTTCTTGAATTCTAATTTCTGCAAAAACGTCACAGCAAGTATAAAAAATATTTTAAAGTACATGTTTTGTTACAAATACAGTTGAATAAAAATACACGCATATGTTATTATTCTATAGAACCGCATCGAATTCATTAAAAGCATAGTCTTCTTCTTCGTCGTGGTTAATAATCTCACTGTTTGTATTCGTTTTTTGCTTTTATCTAACTTTTGTCATAATAAACATCGTTCAAAACAAGAGACCGCGATAAACTAGAAAGGATGACAGTGACGAAAAAATTTGATCACGCCCGGTACTAGTTGAAACGAACATTCATCGAACAATTGTTGTTTAAAACGATGCTTAAAAATTATGGCTACGACATAGTCGAAGATAATCCAGTCAATGTAGTCAATAGTAAATTTGTGAAATACAATCTAAAAGGAATGTCAAAGGATAGAGATAGAAATTTAAATTTAAATTCTCCATACTAACGTGATAGATATCTTTAGCAAAGTCTCTTCCTTATTATAAATTGTGACAGTCATTGTTGATATGCTATTAAAGACTATATATAATTAGCGTCTTGTTCTTATATATGAATTACTTTCTTATTGCATTCATCATGTTTTATATTTTAATCTCGCAAGGATTGCACTAATAGTTTTCTTTAATTCACAGTCAAATTGGAGAAAGTTTACTATACTGTCACGTTCTATTGGTGAAATTCTGAAGTCTTACTAGAACTCTTTATTTTTTCTTTTCTTAATCATTTAATTTTTTTTTTATAGCTCCTTATTCTTGTTAATATAGAAGCTTATTCTTTAAAAGAATATACAATTCATGTTAGTACAACTCAACAATCATGTCCATTAAGTAAAATTGAATATATTAATGAAAAAGATAAAACAATGGAATCATCTGGGTATATAATTTATAATGAAATTTATTGAATAAAACTTTCTTTATTTTTCTTTAATATTTAGACCATTTAAATTAGAACTAATCGATAAAAAAACAATTAAATTAAATAATCGTTTTCTTTCAGTAAGTTTTTCAAAAACAGGTGCATTACTTAGTGTTCAACATTTAAAACATGATGAAAAAGTTTCTTTTACAACGAATGTTATTCAATATGGTTCATCAATGCAAACAGATCATAATAGTGGTGCATATTTATTTTTACCTGATGGTGAAGCAAAAGATATTCCTACAAGTAATCATGATCTTATACGTATTCAACGAGGTTTATTAGTTAGTCGATTTGATATTCTTCATGAAATGTATGGTTTACAATATAAATTAACAAATACAAATGGTTAAAATTCTATATGAATATTTACTATACAAATAA
Source organism: Rotaria sp. Silwood1 (assembly GCA_905250075.1). Classification (NCBI taxonomy): domain Eukaryota; kingdom Metazoa; phylum Rotifera; class Eurotatoria; order Philodinida; family Philodinidae; genus Rotaria; species Rotaria sp. Silwood1. The sequence continues at coordinate 34,482 of CAJNOP010001081.1, forward strand.
AAAATGATTTCGTTTTTGTATTTTAGGTTCAGATGATTATATTGTTGAACTTGGTGCTACAACTCATTTAAATATGAATCAAGATATTGAATTAGCTTTGAGATTTACTACTGGTATTAAAAATGGTGATGAATTTTTTACAGATCTTAATGGATTTCAGGTAAGAATATAAAAAGTTTTGTATTGAAATTTCTAAACACTTCTATCACAAGATTGAGTATTTTTTTTTTTATTATATCAATGCATTCGGTTCTTCTCATCAATTTGAAAGCGATAACTTGTTCTTTAAAAAAATCTAGTTCTTATTTATTTTGCACTTGGCTCATTACTTTTACGTGTCAGAATAAAAACTGAAAGCTCTTAAAGAGTTTTAGTGACTTGTACCATTGAAAACTTATGACCAGAATAAAATGTATTGAAATAGCACCTAATTGTGATTTTCTAGAATGAATCTAGTGTCGGCGATAGCAAAAAATGTTTAGGAAGGCAAGAGTGAGTCCTAGTGTAAAAATTAAAAGCAGTACACTCCTCTAATGTTCATGATGAATCCTCGAAAGAGCTCAGCCACCCTTCGACACTAAATAAATTGCATGTTCAAAGAAAATTATACTAAAGAGAGAACCTTTCTAAATGCTAAAAAGCTTTCGAGTTGATAACTTATTCATAAGTAGAGGATCCATCTACTAGAGAAAAATTAAAAATTCATGCACGACCGCCACTTTTGCAAAAAGAACTTAAGGCTCAGAATTTTTGAGTATATTATCTTCGAGATAGAAGTTTTCTTAGATATCCATAAAAAAAAAGTATGTTTACGCTAACATACTCGTATATTGGAGATGATATGTCCAAAATTGCTGACACTTTGATTTTATTGCAAAAGTGAAATCTTGCGGAAAAATTACATTTAAATGTCAGTATCTAAGCCAAATCGCAACTTGTTCTCATTTTAGAGTTTCCCTAGTATGTATATCCCCTACCGGTGCACAAAGTTTCAGCCGATAAGCGTTTTGTCACATAGAAAGGTTCGTTCATAAATATAATGGTAAGACTTAACTAGAAGTTATAGTGTTACAATTCTGAGACTATGGTTTCATGTGATCTTAGGAGACCGTATGTCTCATTCTCTAACCTGGGAAGATGAAAATAATTTATAAAATGTAATTGAAAGATTTATTTTTGTTTTATTCGATTTTATTTTTATGCATTTTATTTAATTAACATAGACAATACGACGAAAAACTTATCATAAATTACCATTACAAGGTAATGTTTATCCAATGCCAACAATGGCTTACATTGAAGATGACCATATGAGATTTACAGTTCTTTCTGGTCAACCATCCGGTGTAGCATGTTTAAAATCCGGTAATTATTTCGAAAAAAAAAAAAGGAAAAAATTATTTTCTTTTTCAATTATTGATTAAATTTTAGGTGTTGTCGATGTTTTTCTTGATCGACGTTTAACTCGTGATGATAATCGTGGTTTAGGACAAGGTGTTACAGATAATCGAGAAATTATTAGTAGTTTTAAACTTCTATTTGAACCACGTCATACAGTATGTAATAGTAATGTGATGAAACGAAACTTTGCTAGTTTCTTTTTCTGTTTTTTTTCAGATTGCTGATCGAATATCATTAACTGGTTATCCAACATTATTAGCTCATCATCATTCAATTGAACTTTTATATCCTATGCATATATTTCAATCAACATCAATAAAAATTCCACAACCTGAATTAAATTTATTTTCTAAAATAAATCTATTTCCGAGTGATTATCATTTAGTTAATCTACGCACATTAAATGAGAATCGTGATGATTCCAAATGTAGTCCATCAAAAAACTTAGCATTGATTTTACGAAGATTTGCTTATGACTGTGATGAAAATTATGATAGTTTATTTCATTTTGAACAAGTAATTATTTATTTATTAAAAAATAATATATATTTTTTGAATTTATTTTTCTTATAGCCAATATTTGAACATTTTTTTCAAGCTAATCAAATACAATCTATTGAACAAACTTCATTATCATTAAGACATGTACAAAATCAATTGACTGTTACATCAAAACTTGATGTACCATTAGCAGAAATAACAACATATAAAATAAAAATGAAATAAACGATAAACAATTTTATTTTTGTCTTTTGAAGCAACGACAGGGTTTGCTTTTTTAAAGGAAATAACATTTTATACGGACAAGCATGGTCGAATTACACAGTTCTTTTTCTATGTTACACTAATGTTTTCTATTAACGTATGTTTATGTGAATTTTTACCGAGTTAAGTGGAGTTTGTTTTCCTTTTTTCTTTTTTTTTTTTGACGCGCTGTATGTTATGGTTTTGTTTATAGTATATAACAAAATAAATCGAACATCGTGTGACAATGTTCTATAGTCAATAAAGATGATGCCAGGAAGAAGAGAAAAAAACGTTATTGACATATCATGAAATGACTCTAGACAAATATTATTCATGTCATTCGAAGTAGAATTATTAGAATTTCCTTTTTCTTCTTTTTTTTTTTCATGATTGGTGAGTTTCATGTCTGCATTCGTCGTACAGAAATATTATAATATAGCTATACAGGAAGCCATGCCAGGTAATAAATGACGAATATAAAAGTATTAGCAATGTCTGCGTTGCGTTGAGTGTTGAGTGTTCTGCTTAACAGACCCCAATAACCGTTTGATTGTATACATATATATACATATAAGATATTTTAAGTAAGCCATATAATGACATTTCTTTTCGGAAATGATATCTATGCATAAGTGCGAATATATATATATATATATATATATATTTCAATCGTTGTATCATAATATATCTGGTCATGAAATAATTAATCGCAGCAAAAAGCAAACAGACACGGTAACGTCAACGGGTTAGTGTCAGCATTTTCTCTGAGATGCTTCTTTCTTCTCTTCTTTTTTTTGCATATTGTATATTCGGGTTTATACTAAAAAACAATATCGTTTTGCTTGGCTTCAAGAACAGTAATACTAATATTACTGCTAATAATAAAATGCCTATTAAGAGCAACAGAGAAAGAGAGAGAAAATTTATAAGTGTATGTGTCTGTGAAGCGAGAAAATGACGAACAAAAATGTTTAGCATACTAGACCTCCCTTCCAGTAATTTGTTCATAGCATATAATGGTAAGTCGTCAGTGCAGAAGGAAATAAGGGGGAGAGAAAAAAAAAGGAAGAAACCAAGCTTCAAAATGGCAACCACGCATACATGCAATAAAAGACACGACTAATAACATTCATGATAGAAGAAAAGTTAACCATATGATACCAATACAAAAAATTGAACACAACTATATTGATATTTTAACTTAATCACAACATTACTAACCAAGTATATGAATAAGTGGAATTACTTTATATATTTTTCAACCACTTCAAAAATCAAGATGTTTGTGGCCTCATTTAATCGATAACAATACCAAACGGAAGAAAAATCATTTTCAGCAAACAAAAGAAAAGAATAGTATAACATGAATCAATGATTGAATGCTATTATTTTCTCCATTTCATGATTCCTAATATTTATCGATGATAAAGACAACGACAACGATGGCGAGAATGAGAACGACGAATAGAACAACTGCAAACGAGAATTTCCCCATGGAAGAAGTTTCACTCCGTTATTCGTTAGCAAGTAAGAACTAAGAGTACGAGAGACGGAGAGAGAGAGAGAGAGCGAAAGAAAGAAAACAGAAAAATATGGGGCGCTAATTTTAGTACAATATAAAATTTTTTTTCATTCACTACCATCGCTTGAGTGAACAATCATATTGACATATCGATCCCATTGTTCAAATTATATATTCTTGTTTTATTGAAAGGTTTCATCTTTTTTTGACATTGCTAACGTTTAGCGCTAAATTGAATAGGCGATACTTATTGAGTTGTTTTGTCTGGATGAAATTACTAGGACCAACGCTTAGGACAATATATAGCTAGATGGATAGATAGAAATATAAAATAAGAGAAGAACAAGAAAGAACGGAATCCAACGCATTATACCCAATTTGTTGTTATGTCGATGATGACGAAGCGAATAGAAAAAAAAAAAGGAAAGAACAACAGGAATAGAAAACAGAAGATAGTGGTTTAACCCAAAATCATACTAGCACGAATGATGACAATGATGGTTTCATGAATACTCCACGCCTCTAGTTTCCTCTCTTTTTCTCGATAAAAACAACAACTGCAAGGTTTATATGTCAATTATTAGAAATAGATAAGGTATATTTGTTTAAATATAACAGATTGAAATAATTTTAGCATCCTATTACAAACTCTTGAATTTTTTCTTTCTAAATAGAATCATATTATTAATTTATGTTTCTTCTTTTTTTTTCTTTTAAGATATGCTTTATTGATATTTCCTATAATGATTATTATTATGATCTAAAATCAAATTGTCGTTTTCTTTTTCTTTCTATAAATTAAATATGTTATCGAGTGATAAACGATGAAATTAGTAAGTATAATCTATAAATTATTCGATGTGTTGATATTTATTTGTTGAAATAATAGTTATCTAGTATTTATCTATCGATTTTTATCCATCAATTACGAACATTACTTATTGTTGTGGCAAAAGAAACATGTACAATGGCAAAATTTGTTTGTTATCAATGTGATTCACGTGTTGATGACTATTGTGGTGATCCATTTAAAGTTCATCGTGCTAATCGTACAGTTGAATGTTCAGATTATTGTGTAAAATTTTTTCATTTTGATGGTACATCAACAAATGATACATTTGTACGACGTGGTTGTTTAACTGATTATTTTCTACATCGTTTATCAAAAATTGATGTTTGTTATCGACATGCTCCTGGTTCAAATTTTACAATAGGACGTTTTTGTATGTGTGCAAAAGAAATGTGTAATCATACTTCATCTAACACAACAATTTCATTAGATTTTATTTTTCTCATTATTTTTCAATTAATAATATTAATTGAACTTAAGACGATATTTTCGTAGTATTAACATGCCTTTTCTTATTGGTATTTTTTTTTGTGTCTTTTTTGTTTTCTGTATTTGTGTCTATCATTTATGGATGCATGCATTTTTTTTTTCTTTATTTCTAATATGAATGTAAACATACATATATTGTCTAACGGCGAGACAAGTGTAGACAATAAGATATTATATGTACAATAGTTCACATTTACTTGTTTCTTTTGTTGACTATCTATTTAATTAAGAGTTAAATTATCACATGATGAAATTTTGAGCAGTACAAAAACAAATCGATCCACCTACGTAATATTGACTTCGGGTTTTTTCCCTACTTATCATGTAAAAAAAAGATAAGAGTAGTCATTAGGAATATTACCACTATTGTATGATACGTTGTTTTTTATACACGTTGTTGTCATAAGAAAACGTTAACATTATCGCCATCATTATGATCATGATCATTATTACCTATGACGGTAGAATATGTATACATGTCGCGTGTCATTCTTTACCTTCCGAAAAAAAAAAGAAAAAAAAAAAACCGTCGACGAAAATGACGCATAAAATAGCTTGTACATCCGGCCTCGGCCAAGATAAACGAAAAGAATAAGAAGACGAAGACGAAGAAGAAACAGAGAGAGAGAGAGCAAAACAGAAAGGTGAGTATAGAGACGGAGGAAATAACGAATTTGAGTTTCGTTAAGTAAATGGTGTTGGAGGACATTAACAACAGAAGGATAAGATGATCAGTTAGTTTTTTTCATTCCTTTTTATCGTTACATCATTATTCATGGTTTTATTTTCCTTGGAATTCTTGGCTCGCCAAGGTTGACAAGAAATTTCTCCATTTATTCTTATGACATTATTCATTGTCAAATAGATACTCAACATAAGTAAAGAAGTGTGAAACATAAGACATAACCAAAAACGAAAAAAAACAAAGTAAGTCTTTTTTTTTACAATTCGTTTTTTTTTTGTTATCTATTGTTGATACTAGAGTGAATTCATCAATTAATTTGATAAGATAAAAGTTTATTTTTTTGTTTGCGGCCACTCCTATATATACTCAATAATCTAATAAAAAAAAATGAGCAAAACTTGTTCGAAAGAAAAATGTTGCAAACAGAAAAATCTCCGACTCTCTTTCGACAATATATTGATGAACCAACAAACGATGATGGTTTTATTGCTCAACGAGTGCATAATACATATAAATTAATGCACACGTATCAATCTGTGGATTTTGTTCGTCAACAATATGATCGGTGGTTAAAATTTGATCATGATCGTATGACAATTAATGAAGCAATTAAAAAATTAAGTACATTTGTTGATGAAAGTGATCCTGATGTTGATGTACCAAATATCTATCATGGATATCAAACAGCTGAAGCTATACGAAAAGCATATCCAGATCAAGATTGGTTTCATTTAACAGGTCTTATTCATGATTGTGGAAAAGTTTTAGGTCTATACAATGAACCACAATGGGCTGTTGTCGGTGATACATTTCCTGTTGGTTGTCAATTTAGCGATAAAATTGTTTTTCGTAAAACAACATTTGATAATAATCCTGATTTATATAATCAAATTTATTCAACTAAATATGGTATGTATACACCAAATTGTGGTCTCGATCAATGTATGATGTCTTGGGGACATGATGAATACCTTTATCGTGTTTTGATTAATCACCCGACATGTACTTTACCCGATGAAAGCTTATATATCATTCGATATCATTCATTTTATCCTTGGTAAGAGTGTTTTTTTCTATTTGAAAACTATTCAAAAAAAAAAATATTATTAATCTTTAAGGCATACAGGCAATGACTATATGTATTTATGTAATGAAAAAGATCTTCGAATGTTAGAATGGGTTCAACGTTTTCAAAAATTTGATTTATATACAAAAGATGATAATGCTTTACCAAATATCGATGAACTTGAATCATATTACTTATCGTTAATTGAAAAATATATTCCAGGCACAGTGGCTTGGTAGATGTGATTGACTCTTAATTTTATTTTCAATGATTCATTTGATTAACCTTAACAAATAAATAAGACAGAGAAAAAAAAATTAACACGTATGAAGAAATAAGAGTACCGCGTTTAACTTATTTTTATTCATTTCTAGATTTTTTTTTCTTTTTTATTCATATATGCATAACATACTGTTGAGTACCTGTACACTTCAACTTCAATGTCTTTTGCATGATGAGGCCATAGAAATTCATCTTTTTTTTTCGTTTTAGGTGATAGAATGCATCATCGTCATGAAAATAATGACAATAATTCACAGACAGCATCGTCTGGTCATGGATTCTTTTTGGGAACAGCAAGAGAAAAACGAGAAAAATTATTGAAAAAAGTATATTTTAATCGAAAACGAAGTGAAGGATCTGGAGATTGGCCATCACCAGACTCTTTTGAATTAACAAATGAATCGGATACGCCTGATGTTCGTTCTTTTTATCGTCATCATCAAAGTTCTCGTAAACATAGTGTTGATAGTATATCATCATCAACAAATTCAACAGCTGCAGCTATTCAAATAAATGGACATCAAATAACACGTACAACAAGTCAAACAAGTCTCAATCTTCATCGTGCAAGTCCTTGTCCATCAGAAATTTCATTTTCTTATTCAAATCCAAAGTATTTTGTTCGAACAGCTATATTTCGTCCGTCATCAGCATTAGCAACTAAAGTACCATTAGATTATGAAAATGTCATTGTAAGTAATTAAAATTTTATATTTATTTTTTTTTTCTAACATTATTTTTTTTTATTCATAAAACATACAGCAATCTTCATTATTGGAAGATAAGCAACATTTAAGTATTAATCAAGATGAATCAACATTTCGATCACCAACACCTGGTCCAGATTTTTCTACTGTTCGTAGTGATTCAATAACCCTTGATGAATTAATCGAACGATTAACTCCAACACCAACTAGTACACCCGAAGTAATAAATACATATAAAAAAAAAGTAAAATGATCTCTAATCAAAATAATTTGTTTCTTTTTTCAGATAACATTTCTCTATCCAGCACTTCTTTGTTGTCGATCACATATTAATCCAATACTATTATTTAATAAGATAGCAAAATCTACTTGTAGTAATTTGACACGTTGCACTCAAGTATGAAATAGTTTATTTTGAAAATAAACAAATAACATGTTGTTGTTATTTTTTTTCTTTGTTTATAGGAACAACGAACAGATTTACTTCTTAATTATGTTTCAATGTTAATGCATTGGACAAAAACATTTTCATATGATTTTCGTACACCAGAATTAATGAATCGACTTGAATGCGTTACCAATCAAATCATTAAAATTGATCCAATGTTTGAACCAAATGTTAAATTACTTCTATCTGATATTATGGCAAAAGTAGGACATAAAAAAAAGGGGTATTCTAACTTGGTGTTTATTTTTTCTTCTTTAGCTCAATATTCTCGATCGATATGAACAATATTTACAATTAATTGACAATGAAATAGCTAATCGTTTAACAACTTCTGCTTTAACAGTATGTTTTTATTGTTGTTTTATTTTATTTGTTTTTTTTTTTGACTTTTTTTTCTATTGATTAATTAGACTGACATTTATGAGCAGTGTCCATGTCCAAAAGAATTTGCACATCAATTGACACATATTGAATTAGTATGTCTATATGCATATTTAAAGCAGAATTTATACTTAATTAGAAAAACTATATATAAGTATATATTTATTCTATTTTTAGGATCGACTTAAAGCAATTGGAGCAGAAGAATTTATTAATATGCGTTCATCAGATTCAGCATCAGCGTCAGATTCTCCTTCGACAAAATCTTCCTCGTCATCATCATCAGACTCTTGGACATATTGTCTTGAAGCATATATTAGTTGGAGTAATCGTTTATCATCTTTTGTAACAACAGAAATTATTAAACATTTAAAACGACATATTCGTGTTAAACTTCTCAATTATTTTATTGATGCAGCACTTGAATGTTTTAATACAGGAAATTTTAATTCAATGATGGGAATTTTAGGTAACTATATACACTATTAAAAATCCTGTAAAGATTCAATTTTTTGAAGAACTAAGATTGTTTTAGTTGAAGAAAAACATAATTTCATAAAATCTAATGATTATCGTAGTGAACAGAATATCTGTAAATTCCGAAAAAAAAAGTTTTTTTTGTCGGAATCCCTACAAAAAGCATAATAATCTTGTGTTTATTATAAAAGAGAAGAAACGCTTAATTAAAGTTTATATGTTCGTTGAGATGTGTATTCTAAGATGCAAAGAAAATATTGATTATAAAATATATAATAAACTCATGTTTGACAGTATAGATCTCATGAGATAGAAAAAAAACTTCTCGTGTATATCTTTAATTCTCGAGAGAGAGAGGGAGAGAACGAGCGACAAGAAGTACCCAATGCTCATTAATGTTTATGTTTAACTTAAAAAACAAATCATGAAAATCTATATCTCCAAGGACATATTCGTTTCGAATGTTTACCCTTTTATTCTTCTTTAATACGATTGGTAATCGTTATTTATAGAGTTTTAATATATTCTATCTCAATCAAGTTTATCCTTGAATTGAAGTTCTCTTATATATATATTAATATGACGTTTTGTTATTAATCTAGGTGGTCTTAATATGTTGCCTGTCAAACGTCTAAAGAAAACGGTATATTCTTTCAATAGTAATATAAAACAATATTTAATTTCTTTTTGCATTTTTTTTTCAGTGGAGTAAGGCAAACCGTGCGAAATTGGATACATTAGAAAAATATATGAATCCAAGTAAAAATTTTTGTATTTATCGATCGATTATGAAAGCTGCAATGCAACGAGCAGAAAAACATAATTGGCAACCGGGCATGGTAAAACTCAATTTTTTTTTTTGAAAAAATAATTTCATTTATAGATCTACATACGTTTTTTTTTCAAGGTTATTATTCCATTTCTGAGCATTTTTTTACGTGATGTTTACTTTATTAAAGTTCGTTCGCCTGATTTAATTGTGACAGATGATGGCCAAAAAGAACTTAATCTTAAGGTAAAAATAGACTGACAAGAAAAGGTCACCAACTATTTATTTGTTTTTTTTCACCGAAATCAGGTGGATTATTAGATAACAGACCATACTGATTTCGAATATTAGCATGATTTTTTCCTGTTAGACCTTCAAATATCCGCTTTTTATAGGAAAATTTTTTTTTTGATCCGTTTAGTATGTAGAGTGCCTTGATTAGAGTATAAAAAACTATTCATCTCAAAATTTGAACCATTAAAAAGAGTCCTAGAATAGAGCTCGCCGGATCAAACACCCACACCCACACAACTTGTGTGTTCTTAAATTTGATGCAAAAAATCATTGAGTAGCGATTACATCAATATCTACTGTTATCATTGTGATAGTAAAATTAATCATTTTTCTTCGTAAACAACAAAATTGTCGAACACATAAACGTGCACAATAGACGCAGTATTGGTGATATTAAAAACTGATGAATTTTTAAAAGTATGGACGTTAGATGTCATGCAAGCTTCTTCAAACTCATTGGCATTACTAGACAGTGATGCCGCATATTTCATGAGTACATGTATTACTAAACGCGATATCAGAACAAAAAACAATTGGTCCCGCTCATCAGTAATTAAAATAGGTAAAAGTTCAATAGAAGATCTGAAAATGAACCAAGTAACATCGGAAATAAAAAAAAAAGTAATAAAATTTGTAATAAAACATTAATAGTTCAAACTTTAAAGAAAATAGTTCTTTATACGCTACTTGAGGCACTCTACAAAACCAGATAGATCAGAAAAATTTTTTGACGCAAAATGTCTTTCATTATAGAAAACTGATTTTTGAGAAGGCTAGATCCTTGAAGGTCTAGCAGCAAAAAACCATGTTGACATTTCAAATCAGCATGAACAATTATCAATAATTCGCTAAGTTTTGGTTAAAAAGCGATTAAACAGTTGATAACTTTCTATTCTGAATGGTTTTTTCCAAATATAAATTCAACTGTTTTCTTTTTTTGTTTAGAAATTTTATATTTTAGCTCGATTTATTTCAGAAGAATTTATTCGATGTAAATCAAGTAAAGTAAGATTCTCAATGGAATAAATTTTATTAATTAAATATGAAACAACTTTTTTTTAGTGCTCATTTGCTCGTTATGAAAGCATTATTAACTACGTAGTAACAAGTCCTGTATTTAGTGAAGATTGTATGTATATAAAAAGATATTATACATAGAAAATATTTGAAATCTTTTTCTAGCTTTAATGGCAGCTAGTTTTGAATGTGAACCACCTGAAACAGAACATGATCGTGATCAGCTTCGATCTCTAAGGTAAATATATTTATTATACAAGAAAAAAAAACAAAATCACTATCGAACTATTTTTTTTCCACTTTTAGAGCAAAATTGGGTTTTTAAAAATGTATTAAATCAATGATGTATGAAAGAGACAAACTTTTTTGATAGTAAAATTCAATACATTGATCTGTTTTTTTTTAATCATTGTGACAAACTAAGGAGTCTGTGAATCTGATGAAGAGATACATAAGTTTGTTTATATTATTTTATTTTTTCTTGTATTTATATGAAAGATTTTATTTAAGAAAAAAAAAAAACAAATAAACATAATGATTATAATGATCATTGAATTGATTCATTTTGTATAAGACAAACGATCGAACTTTTTTATATATGAAAGTAACCATTCATGAGCATCAAGTTTCAATGCTTTTGTATTGTAGTTTCATAATATTTGTAAATCATGTGACTTATTTACGTAGAAGAAAAAAGAAAAAAATATGACTATCAACATACAAATCATCGATTCATGACATAGACCAAGTGAAACATGTACTTGTTCTATAAAGTTGAATAAGTGATTAATACACTTTTGGTATTTGGATTTATTTTGAGCTAGTTAACACACTCAAATAAAAAAAACCAAACTTAAGAGCTTGTAAATCAGATGAAATTGTGCTCTCTGCATAACATAAGATTCTTAAAAAATCCTAGAGTCAATCTGCTGGGTTTCAACTGCTGTTGTGGAATAAAATTTTTTTTTCAATTTTGATAGTCTAATTGGACATCACCGTCGAAAACGATCTGAAGTAACAATGAACATCTTTTTGGACACATGAAGTATAGGAATCGAGATCATGTTTTAGGAAAACTCAAAATATCTATCAGTCATTTCATGCAAACCATGATCGATAGCATAGAGAAACTGCTCAATTGAGATCATCAGATTTTGCTCAATTTAAGATATTGTTGTCGTAAGAATATGTATCAATTTTGACACAAACCAAAATTTTCAATTCAAAACATTCAGCTCTTATTTGTTGTTGCTGATCCAAAATGCGTACAAATCGACATTTTAGGCAACGTTAGTGCTTCATAACTAGACATCGGTGTGACCGCCGTGACTCCCGTGAGTCACGATCGTGACCATTTTTTCGAAAAAAAGTCGTGACCGTGACCAAAACCTGGTCACGACCAGTCACGATAAATTTTCAATGTAACTATAAAGCAGTTATTTTCAAACTTTATTAGAGAATTAAATATTATACCTAGTATTCCTTCAATATGTATCAATATCCTTTTCTAATTATGCTAATTTAAAACGAAGGAATAGAATCAATACAATCGCGATACCAGACAAAATGTACTCAGTATTAATATATTTTAAACTGTTCGCATAGAAATATTTTAGAAAAAAGTGTACCATTAAAAAATATTATGACCTCCTTGAACAAGATTTGTCATTTTCATATATTTTCGACTTTTTTGACTCTTATCTGATGACTTATTCGACGATTGATCATTTCTCTACTTGTTCTGATTTCACCCATTTCTATTCAGGTTTTGGCCAAATACATTTTCAAGAACTTTAAGAAATTTTCTCAAAAACAAATTCATCAATTTTTTTCATACCTAATCTTTTTCGTTTATCTGTTATATTACCTTTTGCCTCTCCGCACGAGGAGATCTGAGGTTTTCTATTGTGTCTAATCCCAAAAGTTTTCCAGAGGGTCTTGGGTAATGTCTCTTTTCTTTTTACAGATTGCAACTAAAAAAATTATTAAGAAAGCCAAAGCGATTTTGATGCTTTGAGAAGGAATTTTTCCTATTTTAAAAGCCTAGATAAAATGTTGAAAACACTTAGTTAAATTTTGTAGCTGAAAACTCTGAAAACTAAGCATATTATGATGTAAATCCAGTGGTTGAAGTTGTCATTTTTCGAAAAATTCGATAATTGAATAAAGTCTTATACTAAGTCTCGCACGTATTTTTCCAAGGGGGTCTTCTATTATGGAAAGCCTTCTGATATAGGGACCTCCTATCGGAAGAGAAGGGTATGCTGTTTTGAGAAAAAAGAAAATAGTCGTTCGTATAGAGACTGGCGTGGCTACCGTGACCGTGACCAAAAAATGTTGGTCACGCCGATGTCTATTCATAACTCATGCTTGGAACCAGATAGAGATCTGAATATCTTGCTTGCAGCTAGAATTGCTAGAGCAGTATCTTGTCCGAAAATTTCAGCCCGATATATCCTCTGTTTTGGTTAGTCAGATTCTCTCGAAAATGAATGTTTGATGGAGATCGTGATTTTTAGTGGATGTTTTCTGCCATGAAATCGAGCAGTTTAATGGTTGACTTTGAAAAGTTAGAAGACCTATCTGAAGCGTATAGTTACATGACAAAATTAGCCTAGACCATATAGAAACTGTCCAGAAAAGGAATCAACTTTTGAACCGAAACGAGGTCTTTTTGCTCAGAGAAAGCGAATGTTGTCATCTTCAGTTGATATTTTGTGCCCATATTTTTAACGCGAAACTGAGTTACTTCGACTCCTTCTTTACACGAACTTCTTTTCGATGACCGAAGGGAACATGATTACACTAAGATCTATCATCACAGTCAACACATTGTTAATGGTGCTTGACCCTGAAATTCTAGATTTCCAGAGCATCGAAAATTTTTCTTTGATTTCAAAGTCGACATTCAACACTTTATATGTCCAAAAGTAGTTTTCGACAATGATACGTCTAACTAAATTATCAAAATCGAGATAAAAAATTTTCCGCAAAGTGGCAGAAAACCGGCAGATTTGCCCATGTATACATATGTATGTATTTAGAGAGACATTTTCCTTTTGCTTGCATCGTTATTCCTATTAGTTGAAACCACTAATTGTCTGTATTGAAGCATTTGTCCGGAGCTATTGTATTTGGATATATAGAATTTTATAGAATGGACATTTCTTGTAGTGATGTATTATTTCCTTATTTATATCAAGAAAATAATATTCAATAATATTATTTTATTTTTCTTCTACAATTAATGGACAAACAATATCAACCGATGTTTGAGGATTTATATTACCTAATAAATAATTATGTGCTTGTGCTTCGATTTCATCTTGGTCATTGGACAAATAAAATATATGATTAACTGGAACATTTCCAACTGTATACATTTGTGATAATCATGAATAAGATTCAAGTCGAGCATGATAATAATCATTTTTGCCAAATAGTGCAACTACACAATTACCTATTTCATAGATAGAATTGTTTTTATTGTTATAGTTTATTTTGTTCAATATGAGTTAAACGTGCTTGACGATATTTCATATGAAGTATCTGAAGAAAAAAAAATAAAAAAAATTGGAGAATATTATATAAGGCAAAAAAAAATGTGAAGCTCTGTTTTTGAAAAATATTGAAATTAAATTTGCATTTCTTTTTTTCCATTCGCATTACAGCTGGATTAATCGCAAAGTGTACGCATCTTAATTGAAAATCAACGTTTTGATATTCAAAATATAGATATTCTATTTTTTTTTAATGTTTACAATATTATGAAGAGTTACATTATAGACCTCTTTTTTATCATTTTTAATGCTGTAACATAGATAATGATAAGATTCAAACAATTACAAAAACATATTTTTAGGATATGGCTGTGAAGAAGATGTCACTTTGGACGAAAACTTTATGCATATGAACATCCTACTGATTACGCTTGATGCACATGGCGACACAAAGCATAATCAAATTATTTTCGAAGGACTGTAAATTTACAAATTTAAAAAACACTGTCAGTGATTCAATCGTTTCACAAATATTTTTCTTTATGAAACTATTAACATATTCAAAAATAATAAATGGTACATAAACATTTACCGTACTTTACGTAACGAAGAAGTTATCGATCAATATAACGATGTTGTTGAATATTATGAACGTGGTCATGTGAAACATGTTGAATGTTACTATTATTATCATCCACATAATCGAATATGTGTTCAATATGGTTATATATTATATGTATATATTTTAGTTTTAAAGTATTCAAGTTGAATATTAATCATTTAATATATTTTTTTTTCTAGTTTCGTAGATTCATAATTATGAGAGTATTGGTATCGTTCGTGCATATATTATTCTAGTTTTTGTTGATTTTTTTCCTATTGATTAAAGTCTGAAATAAACAATAAGTTCTATTCTTTTGTTTTCCTAGATTGAATTTTACTTTGAAATATTTTCATCATTCATTCAATTCATACGACAGTTGACAAAAGTACATAAATAAACATAGATATATTGTTTCATGAACTTTTTCATTCAGATTTATTTTTGATCATAACTGAAGACATTCTTTTGTGTCATATCCTTACCGTTCTCTTATTCGTCAGAACAGTCAAGCATGGATGAAAAAATATACTTGTGGTCACGTTAAATATATGTACTACTTTCTGTTTGATAATCCAACAATATGTTGAATGTTAACATGTAATATAATGTCTGAATTTCCTTTTTGACACATATCTTGTCTTTCATTCGTATTTCATAATTACTCTAAAAAAAAACAAACTAAGAAAAGTCATGTTCAATTATTCTTTGTTTCTCTTGCTTTTTAGACAATGCATGCAAACATTTATTTATGGAAAAAATGTAAAATATCTTATAATTGCTATTGAAGTTATTCAGATAAAATAACTGATCATTAAATATATATTTATTTACGAAAAAGAATTTTATCCTCAACTGCTTGAAATTTTTGTGATCACACTGCTTCAGATGACCAAGAGATAGAGTAAATTGATGACACAAATCGTGAACAATAGCTATAAAGATTTAATACTGAAGTGCGCATTTGAAGATGATAATGATTTATAAAAGAATGTTCTACATAAAAAAAAACAATAAAAAGATCTTACAGATTGAACAACAATTCATTTTGTTGTTATACATAAATATATTCCGATTTGAGAAACAATGAACACCAAAAAAACTAAATATCAGTATGATACGATAGATGTCAAGAAATATTTTTATAGAGTAATCTTACTCTTACATAATCGAATGAATAAATGAGTATAGAAAAACAGATAGACTGTTTTTTACTGCATACTTTCACTTCATCTCTCTGTTTCTCTCGATTCAGTTACATATTTTTTCTCTATATAATACAGCAAATGGCATGGCGTAACCACATTTTCAGGGCTTACGTTGTCTAAAAGTCATGTACAAGAACGTATTAGCATAGCGATTTCGAAATCCATATTCTTTGGCTATAATATGTAAGCGAGTCACTTTCTTCAAACTTTTCATTTTTATATTGTTGACCATTTTATAATCAGCAAAATAAATAAGCAATAATATTATTTATTTATTCCATTGTTATTTTATAATAAGACTTAACCACACTCTCAAGTCAATTAAAAAAACTATGTCGATTCAAGAAATTCTACCTTTAGAATAAACGCTAAATTAGTTTCTCTACAACGAATCTGTTAAGTGATTCAGAAAATAGGATTTTGATTCAATCATTCTACTTATAATATGGAGTTTAAATTCGCAGGCAGATATCAAATTGAGCTGTTCAGCCACCGTTTTAGCTAAACTTACAGTTTGTGCATTAATTTCAGGGCTACCTTTAGAATAACTGAGCAGCAAGATATTCAAAGGAATCAAGTCAAACGAATACAAAAGTTAACTTACACCTTAAATCTCTTCTACTTGAACATAAGTAATAATAACATGTTTCGCATGTGATCTTGTATTGTCACAATATACTTTAGAGGCATATACTGCTGATACTAATTTTTCCTTACTTAACCTTTCAATTCATGCTTAAAACATGAATCGTAATAATCAACAACTTTGATAGTTATTCATGAAGACATTTAATAAATTAATAACAATCTATTTGTTATAGTAAACATATTAGCATGACTTTTAAAATTTTTGTTCCCATCTAATGTTGATAAACAAGACTTTCATTCTAAGTGAAACATTATTTTAGTATTGCTCTTGATTTTACATGCTAAATCAGAGTATAATTAACTAAGATAACGTAAACGAATCTCGAGAAATTTCGTTCAAATTTTCATAAATTTTCTTCATCACGGTTTGCCCGCTATTGTCATTTCTCTCGAATTAATTCAAAAAGTTTTCATGCAGATATTATTTTTCTTGAGCATATCAACTTATGCTTCTTAGTTTTTGCATTTAGCTTCTGTGGGACATCATAAAATGAATTTATTATCGCTTTCACTGAGAATAATGGCTATAAATTTTCTTCACAATTTAAAGTAATCGTTTATTGTAAATTTTAAAACCGATCTTTCACATGTTTTGCTGTATTCTAGTTTGTGAATTGTTTTAGATTTGAGATGTATGAATTTCTTATATATCTTATAGCATTCTTTTAAAATGGCGACTTAATTGGAATTATCATCATGATCAACAGCTGTATACCCATCCGATGTGTTGAATTAGAAGCCGAAATAAGTGGTTATAATAGAAGAATGTGACATGATAGTGAAATATATAGTCTTGAACGATTCTATGCTCAAATGGTTAAAACTAGATTAGCCAACAATTGGTCAAGTTAATACGTGAGTTTGATCAAGAACAAACACTGTTCCTATTGAGGTTGTTTCGTACATAACGTGGATATGGCGAAAAAAAGCAAATAAAATGATGATGAAAAATAAACTCTGCAACAAAAAAATCAAACAAAAAGATTCTTCAATTCAAAGAGCAACTTTTGATCCTAAACCATTACTACTCAACAAAGATCATTTTAAGTATGCAAATAAAGAATATCTTGCTTGTCATACTTATTACATCAAGTCTTTTTATAACTTCGATGGGCGACACTAAGTTTTCATCATGGCCAAAGCATTGCAAGCATAATTAAAGAATTTCCTCATTTTTATGATTTTTATTCTATTATAATTTATTATTGTTGTGTCAAACATCGATTTCAGGTGATCTTGCTCGGTTTAACAATGGATGCATGTCAGATTGATCGTGGCATATCGACAATGCTGTACTGAAGATTTTAACAGGGCTAAAGATTTTTGCATGTTCTTTTTCAATTTCGCACTAATTAAATTTAGTCATGTTCTGAAAAAACTCTGTTATCTTTCAATCATGAATCTAATGACTTCTATATGAAAACATCAATGATAAATGGGTTCTACACAAAACAATTAATTATGTTTTGAATGAATTAATTGGTAAATCAAACGAAAATCATATAATGG
The DNA here is from genome assembly GCA_905250075.1 of Rotaria sp. Silwood1. Taxonomy (NCBI): domain Eukaryota; kingdom Metazoa; phylum Rotifera; class Eurotatoria; order Philodinida; family Philodinidae; genus Rotaria; species Rotaria sp. Silwood1. The sequence goes on from CAJNOP010001081.1 coordinate 53,083, forward strand.
TCGATAGAACAACTCTATCAATACAAACAGATAAAATGACCAATTTATCATTTTCAGCTTACCATTATTAATTTGTATTTTGTTGTTTCAGATATTTTTCTTGCATGATGTATAAAATCAATGCATAGCAATTAAAATAAGTTTCCATTTTTATCTTCAACTTTGTTAAACGTTGCTTTTAGTTATAAATAAACATTTATTTGCTGTCTAGAAATTTATTACGACCATTATAATTTGTTTTGGATTTTAATCTCTTCTAGTTTCAATCGAAGTTTTTTTTTCATAGAAACCAAATGACTAATCTGCATGAAAATGAAAGATAATATTTTCCATGGATATATTAATGATCTTGATGTGGAGGAAATTGCATATATTGATTTCGATAATCAGTATATGAATATTGTGGAGTCTATGACAAATGTGTGTAAGACAATTATGAGAATGACGATCATGTACACATCAATTATATGCAAAACCTCAAGACTTAGAAAAAAATGAGTTAATCATTGTACTACTAGATACTGGTTATACATGATAAAGATATGACTTCATCATTTTTGTAAACATGTTCAACACAAGTGATGTTTTATCTAAGTTTCACGAATTACATACAAAATAAGAAGATTATGCAAATGAAATTACTGTCGGAATCTCAAAATCCCAAAAATAAAAACCTCGAAAATGGAAAATCTTAAAAACGACAATCTCCAAGATGCAAAATGTTGAAATGTTTTATTTCGAAAATAATGTCATCTCGAACGAAAGCTGGTAAAGAATTTAGAAATAATCACTTCCCATTTAGTCTTATATAAATTTGTTTGTATCGAACTAAAATTCTAGTCAAAGGACTTTATTTGCAGTGGCATCTACACATGAGGTTTAGGATGAACTACGTCACATTTTTCAGAAATATTGCCAGTGCTGTTGTTCTAAAGCAAAATAGATTTTTTCGAGACTTTTCAATTCGACATTCGAACATATTATCTGTAAAGGATCATTCTTCCTTGAACATATGTAAAAGATGTGAGAATAAGAAGTTGTCACTCATTTGATAAAGTAGAAAAATTAAAAACGACTGCTCATACATTTATGTCATAATTGTTC